>VZTL01042868.1:9944-26397 GCA_013400535.1 Scopus umbretta
TCGCTGCGCGGAGTGGCCGGCAGCGGTGCGGTGGGGGCCTACGAGCCACCCGGGCACCGCCGTGCTGCCCCACCGCGGCTGCGCCCGACCGCCGCCCGCCCGGCCCTCTGTGCGGCCCCTGCTCTGCCTGCCGTCGGCCGAGCGACCCTGGGAAGAGCGGGGCCCAGCCGCGGCCCTTGGGTAGGGCCTGGGGAGAGGACGGGGCACTGGGGAGCCATTGGGACCCCTCAGCCACACAGGCCAGGCCGCAGCCCGCGGCCACCAAGGGAGGGGTCCGGCAGTGGAGGGGTGGTGGCCTCGCACAGTCCTGCGGAGGTTTGGGGAAGAGCGAGGGCTTTGGATGATCCGCGTCAAATGCCAGCGGTGCTGTCCTGGGGCTGGCAAGGCCCTTCAACCCCTCTCCCAGCTAGTGCCTCTGCAGGCGTGCTGATAAGGTCCCGAGGGCTTTGCTCCATGTAGACCACGGCTGATCTCACTGCCTCCCTTGCCCGGGTGATCTGGAGCACAAGGAGATGGCATCTGCCTGTGACAATCAACTGTCTGCTCAGCCCTGGAGGTGGTGGGGTGGTGTTACTCTTCTCTGGAGAGCTCTGTCACTGCCTGTTTGAAAGACTTGTCATCTCACATGGGAACCAAGATCAGAGATAAAAAAACACCCCATTCAAGCAGCGCAAGAACAGCCTCAAGGGTGAAAAGTAAGCTTGGTTCTTGGAAAAAGGGCTGGAAAAAGCAAAGCTGGAATGCAAGTAGAGCTCAGTGGTTTAAAAAAGACAAAATCCACCATGGTCTGTGGGGCCTGGCAGGGCAGAGAGAGGAGGGCAATGCTGGAGATGAAAAGCAAATCATTGTGCTCTGCTTTGCAAGGCAAGGGGCCAGGGAGAGCCTGAGGACCAGAAGAGGAAATAGTGAGCTGCTGTTGGGGAGCACAGGGAGGGAGACAGATGTATGAAAACCTTGGCTGGTCACTGGATCAAAGGTTTAGGACCAGCTTCTCAGCTGGGAGGGGAGCAAAGTACCCGTGCAGGTTACTTGGACAGGGACTGCTGAGTCTCCCTTAGTCTCAAGGGCTGGTCATGCAGACACCTGTCAGGAATGGTATGCATGTTGGGAGGCTCACTTAACTCATGTTTGTGAAGCGCTCTGAGGACAGATGTTCTTGAGATGCTGAGCAGTACTTTAGCAGGTAATGGATGGAGCCTCTCAGAAAGAGCCATCTTCACCCTGCAGCTCCACCTCAGGCGTTTTTCCTCCAGACAGATACTGCTGTCTGAAGGAGTCAGACTTCTGCTTTGAGTGTGCTGGAACAAGGATGAAAGATGGGAATATTCATGCCTCAGAGCTATTCGCTTGGTCTAGCAGCCTGCCTGCACATTCAGGGACACAATCACAGCAACTCATAGATTGCAGAGCTGTTGCACTTGCTGCCTTATGATGGAAAATCAGTCTGTTGAAGTTTAAATCTTCAGCTGCTCCCAAGTATGTGCAACACTGGGTATAAAACTGCACCAGTGCTCTGCTTTCCAGCCCCTCCATTTAGAGATGAAGGTGCGAGGACTCCTAAATACCAGCAAAGGATCTACAGCACGTCTTTCCTTCAAACAAAACAGCATTGGGTAATGTGAGATTGCAGGCACTGTATTCAGTCAGTTCAAACATTTGGTAAGGCTACAGGATGGTCCAGGCCTGAGCTCTCCCTCCATCTGGAGCCACCAGCACCAGCGGATAGTCTTCCTCTCCTGGCTTTCCGTGCTTTTTCAGTGCACCCTGCCTGGGAGCATCCTGGGTTTATTGGTGCTGATGGGGCAGTCCAAGTTCCTCACTGGCCTCCCTAATCACACTTACTTTGTGTGCTGCACGGGAGGGTGTGGTTTTGGCTGGAAAGCAACTGAACAAGACTTCACTATCTCCAGGGCCATCTGAGGAGCTGTTGCTTCACTGCTTGTGGCAAATAAACCAGCATGTACGACGGCATGGGAAAAGTCCCATAGGTCCACCAAAGGGCAGAGCACAACTGAGAACAACAGGATGACGTTCACCCAGCAGTTGCTGTCCCAGGCCACTGGCTTTGCACTCCATCCATGGCAGAGAGCACAGGCAGGTGAAGCGCAATCAGGCACAGGCGCTGGTGGTTACCACATATGGATGTGCACATCTCCAAGGTGAGGGTGTCTAAGGACTTGGAGAAAAGACTGAAGCCATCTGGGTACACATTATGGTGCTTGCAGGGAAGAGCACAGAGTTTAAAGCTGGGGGCTGCTTTCATAGGGACAGAGTTGAATCATGAGGAAGCTCAGTGGCATGGGGAGGTGCAGGGAGCCAAGCAGAGGGATGACCTGCCCTTATGTCAAGAGATGAAGATGACACTCACTGCCATTGCTGCCAGAAAGAGCAGAAACCAAAAGGCCACAGCCAGTGCAGTGGTGGCTTTACGGGAGTGTACAATGTCTGTGAGTGGCACGAGGACACTCAGGATCCCCCAATGCTACTGGAGGAGGGAGAGAAGGATGAGGTGGAGGGTCATGGCAGCCCTTTGCCATACCGTCCTGAGGGCTGGCCAAGCAACAGGGGCTTACAAAGAGTGACAGCATCCCTTTATCCCCAGCAGCTGCCATGGGGAACGTGAGGAGGCGACGCCAGGAGGGACTGCCAGGAGCTGACAATGTACTCCTGTATTCAGGCTGTTAAGACACTGCCTGTCAGAGCAACACAAGGGGGACCCGAATCTGAACCTGTTGGATTCAAATTAGCTTGAAAGGGAAAATGGGCACCCAAGGACGTGCTGCCCAAGGAAAGAAGACTTCTAGCAAAGGTAATGCAGCTGTTAGAGGTTGTTAGAGAAGCTGTGTCAACTAGCTGTAGGCAGAAAACTTTCTCTAACCTTATCATGCCTGTGATTTGGTTTCCTGGCTCTGACTGTACTCCCATCAGTCAGCCACACACTGATCCCCATCTTACATCAGGATGGGGGTGGTGGAAGCTCCCACTGAGCGTAGCTTAAGGAAACCTTTAGATCATGGCAACAGCAGAGCTAGCAAAGGAGATCTTTTGGTCTACCAGACAGCCAGGCTCCTGGGCTCAGATGAGGGCAGCTGACAGCCAAGGAGCCGAGCAGCTCAAGATGGGGGAGAGGCAGTTTTGTGGCACAGACCCCAAATCCTGCAGCAGGACAATACCTCAAAAACCAGGAACACTTCGCTTCTTCCTCATCTTTCAGGCTGGAGAGCAGCATAGGGAAAGCAAAGCTATCCTGGCTATACCAACAGGTTTGAGACAAGCCTGCCCTAGCACAATGCTCCCCTTCTTCCCACATGCCATTACCCTGTCCTCTTTATTTTTAGCTCTTCCAGCTGCATGCATCCTTGTACCAAAAGAAAAAAGCCACATATTCCTTAGCTCCTGTTGCCTGTAATTCAGCAACGGCCCAACAGGCCCAAACAGCAAGACACTTGGCCACAGATGCTGCAGAAACCCCACAGGAGGAAGCATGTTTATAGCACATCAGCTGTATACTTCATTATACTTTGTTAAAATTTAGCTACTTCTTGCACGTCACAGTGAGAAATAGTTGATGGGAGGCAGAATGGAAATCCCCCTTGGGCAGCAGCACAAGCGTGCTGTGAAACACAAGCAAGTTCTCGCCTTTTCTGAGAATTCAGCTTCTCGGCAGTGGGGCTTGCATTACCACCTCTCCCACAGGGCGGATTTGAGGTTCAGTGTAAGGGAACAGAAGAGATGGGGCCAGCAGAGCCAGCAAGCTTGGGTCTCATAAGCAGAAAAAAAGCCCTGCTGGAAAAAGGAAAAAAAAATAATAATCAGTTTTGCAATCAACAGAGGTGGAAAAGCAGGTGATGGAGGGAAGAAGTCAAACAGGCTGGAATTTGGAAAGACTTCTCTCCAATACATATATCCACTGCCTAAAGGGTAATAAATGCCTACCCTCAAGTGCTAGCCTAAATTGAATTGAGCTCCAGCAGTCTGACCATTCATACATTCAGAAATGCCCAGCTTCTGTGTTTGGCACAAACATTTAATAGCAGAATTCAAAACTCAGTATGTTCCATTTTAGTCTTACGTGGAAAATTAGTGCAGGTGGTAATCTAATTGTACAACAACATGTTAAAAAAAGTTTATTTTACATTATATACATTAGGGAACATTTCAAAGCATTACCAATCACAACAATAATGCAGGCCATAAAGCACTTTAAATTTAGTTTGGTTTTAGTGTATATTATCACAATAAAATATAAAGAACATATACAAAAAAGGAGTCAAATATGTGCATTTTGCTAAATCTTGGCGTTCACATACTCCATTGGAAAACAGCAATCAAAAATACTTCTGATCAAAACTAAGTTCCTGTGATGCGCAGTAACCATTGTATTGTTTGAATGAGGTAGTAACTAAATTATTTTGGCCATGTGTTAACATCCTAAATCAAGAAAAGTGTGAAAATGGTTATAAGGCCAAAAAAAGTCAAAATGGCAACATCTCTGAGCCATTTCCACAATGTGGAATGTTGCTCCTTTTCATTGTGATGTGAAACTATTTAGTAAGACGAACAGTAATACTAATTTTTATCATTGTATACACTAATAATTCAAACACCTATTGCAGTGTTACAGCCAGGTACCACTAGTCTGGGACTGACACCCATCCAGAAAGTATTGTTTTCAAGCATAGAGAAATAATCGTAAGGAGAGTTTTAGTTAAATATAAAAATACAGGTGTTTAACTGTTTTGTTTCACAAAGAAAACTACCCAAGTAAACTTAAAAAAAAGGAACGTTGAAGCCCAAGTCATATCCACAAAGTCACAGCTTACCTTTGTGACCAAATACATCACATCTCAATACATTGTGCAAACATGAACACCAGTGTGTTGCATCAAAATTAAAACAAGATTGTAATCCGATTACAGCCTTGGTTACAATTTCTAAAAGTTAAGATTTATTTGTATTAGTAAATTACATATCATAAAATACAATAGTGTTGTTAAATGTACTATATTTGTCACTAGCATCCCACTATTATAAACACATGAGAAGTCCTTAAAATAGTACCCCGATTTCATTTTTGCATCCTCAGTGACTTTTACATCTGTACAGGTAAGACACTTGTACTTAACAAGAGGACCGCTATCTACAGAAAGTCAGTGTAGGTCTTCAGCAAGAAGTTTCACTGAAAAATACTGCATATGTACAAAGATTACATAACAGTAAATTAAGCACTTCTGTGGTATCATAATGCTTATGTGTCCATACCACAAACAATTCTTTTCTTCCTCTCATGTAACAATAAATTATAAAGTAACTGAAGTCGGGTTACTGCAGCTTTGGTGCAATTTCAACCAGCCATGAATGCTGCTGCAGCAGGAGTGTTCTCTTGTCATGGTGAGCTGCTTGCCATCTGCTGTTCTCAGTAACTGTTCTCATGCCCTGCCAGGATATATAAATTGCTGTTGGCTGTTGGGTTATCTGTTGGCCTACTCTCCAGGACCACAACCCTAAAATGAAAATTAAAAAGCCACAATGTCAAGTAAGCCTTCATTTTAAAACATCCCTGGATATAACCGTAAGTATTCCCCAGTATCAACCTGACCAGTGGTCATTTCTCTTTCCCGGGACACCTCCACTCCAAAAGCTGCTCAAATCAAGGCCAACCTCAAAGCTAGCTCAGAGTCTTGTCCAGGCAAGGTCTCCAAGGATCTCCCACAGCCTCTCTGGACTCCTACTGCAGTGTTCAACCACCCTCACCATGATGCTTCTCCCTCTTTCATCCTGCTGGAACTTCCCTTGCTGCAAAGTATGTCTGTTGCCTCTCATCCTTCCAGTGGGGGCTTCTGAAGAGGGTCCATCACTCCCCTACTGCCTGGGCTTGTGCTTCCCCAGAGCTTTGCAAAGCTAACCCATTAATAGGCACCAATCTGCCATCGGACGTGACAGATGACCTAAGCTGACTATTCTGTGAGCATTTCTAGTCTTTCCCTGAGCCCATGTAACCTAAATCCACAGAAACTTCCTCCAGCTCTGAAAGTTCCAGAGACAAAGACTTGCAGGCTGAGACAGTCCTCAAGGAAAAGATTGCTATGTGCAGAATCTTCTACCTTACTCTTTTCTTGCCACTCACTTTTGGCCAGCACTGGAGACAGGAAACTGGGTTAGCTGGACCTACACTACAGCTGCAAAGACTGTAAATGATGTCCTAGATCAGACCTTTCTCTTCAAATGAGAGAAATTAGCAGTCACAATTCTGTTTCACAAACTATTTAAGATATTTTAATCAGGAAAGAACTGCTAAATGGACCAGGATGCTAATGATTGAATTCTCCTCCACAAACACCCTGACGCGAAGGTAGACTGTGGGAAATTCAAATCCATCTGTTGTGCATTCACCCAAGGAGAGGCTGATTGCTTCAAAACTTGCACAGAAAACCTATCCTCGCTCAGTGTGATCCACAAAGGGAATGACACCTCATGCCATGAGGCATTCCCTGCTCACAAGGGGAAAGCAACACATGAGCTCTTACCAAACTGATGTCCGTTTTTTGGCTTCTCAGAACCCCAGTTCCTATGAACTGCCTAAGAAGTGACATGTGTTACTGGAAAGAGGCTTCACAGCTCAAGCACAAAAATATGACAGAGTTGCAAGCAAAATGGTATCTGAAGAAATGGGAATTAATGATTATTGCAGTGCAAAGTCTTTAAACATTGTCTCAAGACTTGGGAGACTATTAGTGCAAGCCAGAAATAGATGGAACCATATTTGGTGAAGAGGACATTATTTTTCCAAGGGAATGATTTGCAATCTCATGCTCCATTGCGAAGCCAGACTTTTTTAAATTGAGGTGTGCTGTCTCAACAACTAAGAGGAATGACATAATAAAGCCGAGCTCCATGTACATCTCACTGGAACAGAGAGAGTAAACCCAGAGTAAAACTCTGGTAAAAAGTCAGATGAGTATTACTTAAACTACCCATTACCAGAAAGCTATCAGGTATTGCACATAAGGCAGAATCCTCAGCCCCCAGCCAGTAAAAATTGCTGATAGCTACCTGATAAAGCCACAACACCATTCACTGCTGTTGATCTAATGGGTAATTACAGGGCTGTGCTTCAAGCTTGGAGAAGCAGAGTATGGGGAAAGCCTTTGGTTGCTGGTGAAGCTTTTTTGGCAGTTCCAAGATGCCACAAGAGAGTGAGTTTACTGCGAGTGGCATAAGACAGAGACAATTCTCAAAAGAAAAATTAAGGCCTATCTTTGCACTTCATGTGAATACATTACTGGTGAAATTGTCATGTCAGCATGCACTCCGCAGAAGACAAAACATCTGCTGTTTTCATGGTTGTTACAGAAGTACAAAGTTCGACAGCAGGGCAGAGAAAGTTGAGGAAGTCAGTGACACTCCTAAAATAGCAGTTACTGACTTGGTAAGCTGGTATCTGATGGGTCAGATAGACTCGGTGTTAGTGTCCTGCAAAGCAGATGCCAAAGAACAGCTACGCTGGGAATTATCAAGAGCTCTTACAAGACCTGAGCTGTCATGCTAGGACAACAACTGGTAGAGTTCCTTTCTGGGGGTAAAAGCGAGATATTTAAATTTTTAAGTATTTTTTGCATTTGTCTCAAGAAGTAGATCTTACTACTGCAAATCTTAATACTGCAGCAGACCATCAGAAAGTAAAGATTTCACAGAGTTAAACAAAAGAATTACAGCACAAAAAGGAAGCCATTCCTGAAGACTGTGACTGCAGCCAAATAGGAGCTTGCTAGCATGGCTGAGTATTTCTGGAAGCCCACAAACACTTAGAAGAATTTTTTTTTTCCTCTTTTTTTTTTCCCCCTCAAGAAAGAGAAGTAAACTTGAAGGGTTGAAAAGTACACCTGTACATAAAGGAATGAGTAACAGGGCTAAAAAAGGAATCACAAGAAACAAGCAAAAAGAACTTTTACAAGGTAGGAGGAAAACACATTATTCTTCTATTTTAGCATGCCATGTTCACTTCTTTTCATACCTGTCAGATCCCAGAAGCCTGAATATCCTTGTATTATCAGAAATTTCTTGTGTGATCTAGACAATAAAAATAAGACAAGTGTTTACATGTTAAGTGCACAAGTGTTTTTATTTTGTTTTTCAAATCAACCTAGAGAAGAGAATTGACTATGACAAACATTACCAATTTACTGCTGATTTAAATCAGCTAGAGAATTCAATGCAACTGTCACTTTTAAATGAGATCTAAAAGTTTTCTGTAATTCCTGCCACATTATGCGCATTCTCTGGTAGCAACTGCAAACACCACAGCAGGGCTCAGCACCACACAGCATCCGAACTACTGGTGCAACTCTCTCTACAGCCATGACTGAAATAGGTAGCTGTAGGGTACAATTTCTCTCACTCTAGAGTAGATACCCAAATAGGGGCAGGTAAATAACAGATAAATGCATTTTGTTGAAATTCTGAATCATAACAATGACACAGTAAGTTCATACTCTGAAAACCTTAACAAAGAAACATGATCTAATTTGTGGTACTTATGAAAAGAAAACAGAGTATTTTGACATTTCAGACTAGTGCAATCGAGCTTTGTTTACTGCAGATGAATTGTACTTGTGTGATACATCTTTATGATCACATGAATGCCAAAGTACCAAAGAAAACATGATGTTAATCGATAAAGTCAACTGAACTCCACTGCATACTTCAAAGGATATCAAGTCACACTGTAAATGGGCAGCACTGTTGACAAAGCTCCTTTTCTACACAGCCACATTTTACATTCTTGAGGATGGAAGAGATTCTTCTCTCCTTCCCAGATCCTAGTAGCATTAGCTGACTTAGTGAATTCACTTCTGGCACAGAAAACTTGCAAGAGAATTTTAATTCACAACAACGAAGTTCCCCACTTTAAGAAAATTACTTCCTGCTTGTTGTGGGGCTGAGTCTGCACAACCATGGCCCAAATTTTGAGCATCTTGTCTCAGAATTCACAGTTCCCTGTTTCGTTCTTCCCACTCAATCAAACCACTGTGGAAGGTCACAGTTGTGGAAGGAAGTAACTTTGCAAGCAGCTCAAATCATTCCCAATTAGATCAACTGATATTACATTAGCGAATCTGAATTAATAATGTCTTCAAAGACAAATGTGCTGCAAAGTTAGGTGGGTCAGGTTTTTGTCTGTGTAACCTACATACTACATAGTATAAAAGTCCCCCAAAATAATGAATATGGTAAAGATCTGAGCCGGGTAATGCAGGCTTTTCACATGACAGATAAAAATGAGGTAATGAGGTGTGTTGTTTTTTGTTTTTTTTGTTTTTTGTTTTTTCTTTTCTTTCCCTTAATACCTGTGTGTAGGACAGCCAGGAGAGATAAAGAATTTAAAAAGGCCTGAGAGCTTACCCTGCACATGTTCTACAGAGAAAAAGTTTTGGGTGGCTTGCTTTCTGACAACAGCTCAGTTCTGCCTTCTGTTCTTCATTTAGGTGCTGGCTTTGGCTCGACAATAACAAAGCAAGAAGACAGTGTTCCTTATGCTTTACATAAACAATATAAAGCCTCTACTTGCACTGCAGAACTCTGGGGCATGTCCTCTAACAACTGGATCAGAACTACTAAGTGCCAATGGGTGGAGTAATCCACTGAGCCTTGCAGAATGCTGCTAGCAGGAGTCTGGAGAAGTGCCTAGCAGCATTCATCTCCTCCTCATAGTCTGTGCTAACAGCAGGGTGCTGCGGTTCACCGTTATGAGTTCTTCGGAGAAGGACAATCATGCTTGGGGATGAAACATGCACAAATGCCACAAGAACCATTTGCAGACTTGGAAATAAGTAGTCTGACTCTAGTCTTTGGGCCAACTTCCCACAAAGAACAGGCTTACTGTCAGCACAGATTAGGTCAGCTGTGGCTTTGTGCAAATAAATAGTTGTGTAACAATGTGGAATATCAAAGCTTTGGCATGGTGTGACTGTACATGTACCTTAAAATACAATTAGTCATAATGAGCTCAATTTCTCAGCCAATGAGACACTGATGAAACAACTGGTGAAGTTTGTACATATGCTTTAAGAAACAAATTAAAAGACTCATTGAAATCCTACAAAGCACAGCATTTCCACTAACACAGATGCACAAGGTTTGCAGCAAGGAAAAAAAAAAGGAGCTGGGAACATTCTTATGGTTTAACAATGTCTAAAAATCACATGAAACTGGCTAAAAAACGGGAAATTTTAGAAAAAATCTTTAGGTCAATCTGACATTTTTCTCCTGAGAATGGAACATACTTCTTGTGAAAGCTGGGCACTAAAATCTCCAAAGTGCTTGTAAGCCAAGGGAACATAGAAGAGACTAAAGAACAACAGGCAACTTATTCGACACGGTGACAAAAGGCTAAAGCTCATCAGCAGAGCATGCAACCACTGGCAAAGCCCAAGTTTTGGTATCCACATGTGAGAGGCTAAGGGACTGACACTGGTCTTCAAAGCAATGTAAGATGAAGAAGAGTAATGTTACCAAGAATTAGGCTTGGATATTTTTTATGCCATCATGGCCTGGTCTCTTACTGCTTGCTACGTTGTACGTTAAGACTTGACAGGGGCTCTTGTACAGCTTCACTAATTAGTTTGTAGCTTATGAAAAACACTTAGAATGAGACTCCAGCTTCCAGGTCTAATCTAGGAAGTTACTAAAATGTTTTACTCTTTTTGTCAGACCACAGTGTTATGCTTTTATCCTCTACTTGGCTTATATTAGAAGCTAGATTTTGAAGCAAAATGCAGTACTTACCTCATTTGATCTAAAACTCCTTCCTTGCATGCCATGTTTCCAGAATGCTAACACGCTGTCTTGTAGACAGACTGGTAACAAAGAACACTGGAATCAGTTTTGAGGCATAATGTCAACTTGTGCTTTTAAGGCCAAAAGATTATAACTACAATTTTGAAATTTGTTCATGTATGTTTTGTTGTTATCACGTTCATCCACACAGACTGCAAAACGTCTCACAGGAATTGCTGAACCTGCCTCAAAAGTAGCTGCATTTATATATTTATCTGTTTGTTTAATGAGTGGGGTTTAAAAATATTCCTACCCAATCAGGAAAAGTTCTAAAACCTGTCCTTCTGTGTAGTCCTAAACACATCCTTTCCTTGGAATGGAAAACCCCTCCTCATTCTAATACTAGCAGAAAATATATATTGAATTTTAGCAGAAAAGTTACAGGGATACTGCAGTGACATTTTTCACTTTCCCAGCAACTACTGGCTAATATGGTCCTTCTGCAACAGCAACGCAAAGCTTTACAGAGCCCCCTACTTCTTAGCCCTTCCTTTTGTCACAAACATGGTGACAGATACCTGCATTTGAACCCTGTGAAAGTAAATGGGTCTAGGCCTTCCTCGAAGAGAGGGCAAGTGTGAAGGTCCCCAGGAAGAATCTGTCCCACTTGCATCCAGCATCCTGCTTCTGAGCAGCTATGCAGGAAAGACAGCAGAGCTCTTTGGAGACACTATCAAGCCAGAACAGGACACTGGTAGCTTGTTCGTGATGAGCAGAGAGAGGACTACAACACACGCAGAAGTCCCACAGCGAGCAACTTCAACTACATGTACTCCTTCCTTCCCCCCATTCCTAACCAACAGGAACCATAAAAGTAATATTTTCCATGACAATGGTTTTTTGTCCTCTTCTCTATGGGACATTATGTTTGAAGTGCCTGAAACTTTAAAGCTTCTCCTCAGAAATAAATTCCCTCCAACTCCATATTATTTTTGTTCCCACTGTTCCTCCTCTGCTGGTGCTACCCTCCATCTGTGCACACATCCTTCCCCATCCCTCTTTCAAAAGCATGAGATACAATTCAGGTATGTAACCACTGTAGAATTGTCAAAATAAATGTATTCTGTTCTTCTGTTTCACTAATCTAATTCATTCAGGTTCTTCACAAAAAACTCAAACTTTATGGAAGTTGTGATATATCATATAATTTAGTCTTTGAGCTGCTTTATAAAAATGGACTGCGTGAACACACATGCAGAATGAGTTAGCCATGAATGATTCACAGTTTATGTAGGTTGTGTTAAAGTATTCCTTTAGAGTCTGAAGGTCCCCATCATATTCGCAAGACATTTAGCCTAATCAGGGAAGACTCCAAGGTTATTACTCCATTCCAGTTGCTCCTAGGGAAGCATGTTACATAGCATGCTGAACCTTTCACTGACTCTTCTCACACAAAGTGAAATACGCGAGATAAGTGTTTCCAATGCCAAAGACTTGACAATTACCATCTAATTCTGTACTGTAACAGCAAACAAGTTAATCACAGAATATCTCGAGTTGGAAGGGACCCATAAAGATCATTGAGTCCAACTTCCTGCTCCTCACAGGAATACCTAAAACTAAACGATACGACTAAGAGCATTGTCCAGACACTCCTTGAGCTCTGGCAGGCCTGGTGCCGTGAACCATCTCTGTGGGGAACCTGTTCTTCACTCAGAGGGTGCTTGGTCACTGAAACCTTTTCCTAATGTCCAATCTGAACTTCCCCTGATGGAGCTTCATTCTATTTCCCTGTATCCTATCACTGGCCACCAGAAAGAGGAGATAATTGCCTCCCCATCTGCTGCCCCCCTTGAGGAAGCTGTAGACTGTGATGAGGTAACCCTCAACCTTCTATTCTCTACGATGAACAAACCAAATGACCTCAGCTGTTTCTTGTAAGTCTTGCCCTTGAGACCTTTCACCATCTTGGGTCACCCTCCTCTGGACACAGTCTAATAGTTTGATGTCCTTCTTATATTGAGGTGCCTAAAACTGCACACAGTGCTTGAGGTGGGGCCACACCAGTGCAGTGAAGAATGAGACAATCACCTCCCTTGGCTGGCTAGCTACGCTGTGCTGTGCTTGATGCACCCCAGGAGGTGGTTGGCCCTTCTGGCTGCCAGGGCACACCGTTAACTCATCTTCAGCTTGCTATCAACCCAACCCCCCCAGATTTCTTTCCACAATGCTGCTCTCCATTCTCTTGTCCCCCAATTTTTATGTAAAACGAGGATTACCTCATCCCAGGTGCAGAATCCGGCACTTGCTCTTGTTCAATTTCGTATGGTTGGTGATTGCCCAGCTCTCTAGTCTATCTGGATATTCAATATTAATAATAAAATCCAACTTACCTATTGATTCAATCTGAAAGTCAAACGTGAGCTCTGATGACAGTTTGCGGCTGGATTTTAACCTGCCTTGCAGATTCACTATTTTTATGCAGCCTAGACAATAAATAGGATATGTCAACCAAGAATTAATCCTCAATTTATGACCTAACTTGAAGACAGACAGTATGCATGTACATGCATACGCATATATTTAGTTGATACTAAAACTTACAATCCAAACACACCAAAATGGTATCTCTCTCCAGCTGTGTTACATGTACAACACTTGTCTCTGTAGTGTCTATAAAAAAAAAAATGACAGTGTTAGTTCATAACATAAATTACCATGAAATTTGACATGGAAGTTCTAGAGATTGAGCCAATGTAATGGGTTAGTGTGTTTTTATCTACTTAAAATAATCATCTTACCAGTCACATTTCTCTTCTCTTAGAGAGGCATGTCCACTTATCAACTTGTTGACTGTGACAGGAAAACTGAAGCTGTAATATTAAAATATGGACTCCAGCCTTTTCTGAGCCATCTCACAAAAGCAAACTCATGTGTACATTGTTCTCCCTTTATTCTCTTTTGGTGTCATTTAATATTGCTGTTGCAAAAAAAGGCAGATACATGAGACTGTCCATACTAAGCCTGAATGCTGTTTCATTCCATTTTATTTCTGCCTTTATTTCTAAATCTTGCTAGGCACTTTTATATTAGTACTTAATTCTTGCTGCTATTTTCAGACTTTCCATCCCCAGATATTCCAAAAATAGGGGATTGTTTCCTTCTCCAAATTCTTAAAAGAAGGGTTACCTTCCTTTCTTTGGGGTTACAGCTGCAGCAGTCTCCATCGCAGCAAACAGGGGGATCTAACCCACAAGTGATCAGTAAACACATCAACTCAAAAGAGATGTATAGTTTTGGTCCATTTGTTTGCTAATATTGGAATTACACGAAAAGCAGCTCTTACTAATTCAGCATTACTGCCAGCAATTCTGTAGGCATTCTTTCATACAGAAAAGAGAAACTCATTAAATGTTAGAGTTGAGAAGTTAGAGCATGTTACCTAAAATATCAAAGCAGCTTTCATTTAAATAGTAAAATCCATGGTCCTGTTGAGATGCAAAAATCTCCTCAAGGATGGTGGCAAAAATGTGCTCCTTGAGATGGACCTTGCATCTTTTTTGGCTGTTTGTCTTGAAAGGTATACATTTATGATCTTAACCAATTTCTAATGCATGTTCTTAACCAAAGGTGGATATAGCATGATGAAAGCATGCAAAAGAAGGACTGGAGGGTATACATCTGTCCAATCACATTATGCGATGTGGAAACATGCACTGCACTGGCTGAAGCTAACAGAAGGATGGCAAGGGGAGAAACCCCCTGCAGTAAGTCTCTGCCAGCTAATTTTTTTTTGTCTTTATCAGACATTTACAAAAAAAAAAAGTCAAATGTCAAAGAAAACTACTATTCAATGGAAGCTCTTTGTGACCATATGGTACACGCTTTCCTCATTTAACACTGAAAAATCTGTTTCATTGCATTATTCATTAATTATTATAATTATTATTCATTGCACTCCTGCCAGCAGGGGACAGGAATAAACCAATAAAACATGAGGGTTTAAATTAGTCAAGCAAATAGGAAAAAATGACAACATAGACACAACCTGAGAACACACAAATGATTCAAGGAAGATAAAGAATGGAATGTACAATGCAATGTTAAATTTTCCACATTAAGGGAAAAAAACAGGAACCAGGATAGGATTACTATTCTTGTATTTGCACAGTGATGCAGACAATACTGAGAGAAGAATGACAACAGGACATTATGGGTCAAAGAATTTCTCTTCAGTGTGCTACTTTTATGGACTCTACTGAAGTCACACAATTACATAAATAGATGTATGAGTTTGAAAATAAAATGCACTAACTCTGAAGTACTTAGGTGCATTAATTGGCCATCCACTGATCACTTTGTTTTTTGTAACTATGCTTTAAACTGTGTCAAAATCTGATGCACTTTTCAGCAGCAAGAAAGTCAGCAGGCATCTTCCTAGTGGAAGCCGTACTTCTTACTGAATTCCACGGTACACAATCAGCTGGACTCATAGGCATGTACATGCCAGTACAGGGCTATGTATAAATTAATCATGGATCAACAAGGGCTCTATGCCTGGAAATAACAAAGCTATTTACTGCTTCCAAACCTGCAAGCTATGACAGGGGTCAGCTCACTACTGTATCTAGGTTTAGGGGGGAATCTTGCAACTCTAGAAAACTATTTCTTAGCACATTTCCTTCTTAAGAGAATTTCTACTATTGCTCAGATGGTGGCCTCCTCACTCATAGCACCCAGACCAGTGACGGACAGGTACCTGGTTTCCTGCTACCAGTGGTCCTAATCCTTTTTGCTTTCTATAAACATCAGAAGAGTAGAAATACACTCTCTCTCAGCAGGATGCTGATAACACCATTTCTAACCACACTGGCTTATTGCAGGAAAGCCAAACCACACCTACAGTGATGTTGAAAGAAATTGCTCAGCGTGCAATTCTATTAAAATCTATTGAATAAACAGAAGTCAGGGTGCCAGGATAGAGCACAGTGGGTAGTAGTCAAGTACAGTCCGATTTATGGAAATTAAGAAACCACAACTCCATCCTCTGCTATACTCAAAATCTCAAGAAGTCAAATCAGTTCAACAAGTAGAAACATCCAAAAAAAAGTGCATGTGCAAGCAGGTACAACCAGATACCCCTTTAAATGGAGAACTTAAAACAATCACTTATCCCTAACAATTTAACCGTTAGTTTCCTCCAATACCTTTCTAGTGCTTCAGCTATAATAGAAGAGCAAGAAACATTTCTGAATGCAATTACAACAGCACACAAACCTGTTTCTGTAAACCACGAAGAGGTAGAATTTGGGTTGACAGTCTCAAACTTCACCACCTGGTTGAAGTCTCTTCCTCTACTGACACCAACACAAACTAAAGGGAATTCCTGTTCAGGGACTACCAGCATTTCAA
This sequence comes from Scopus umbretta, assembly GCA_013400535.1. NCBI lineage: Eukaryota > Metazoa > Chordata > Aves > Pelecaniformes > Scopidae > Scopus > Scopus umbretta. The sequence continues at coordinate 26,133 of VZTL01042868.1, forward strand.
ACAATCTCAGTGGACAAGGTACAGGAAAATCTATGTGCTAGATTAAGAAACAAAAATAGATATTAGAAGGGAAACAAGTTTAGTCTGAGTTGCTATTAGCTATTTAAACTGTATGGTAAATTTTATGCCATACATTTTGTAACATTAAGTTTACTTCTTCAGATAGCAGTAACTGGTAGATACAAACAGGCTGAGTTAAGAAGTTTAGAGTCTTCATGCCTTTTCAGTTAAAGTAAGAGGATGTCTTTCATCACATGTGTCCTGT
>VZTL01042869.1:0-71314 GCA_013400535.1 Scopus umbretta
CCTGGACTGTGTGTACCTAGCTGCATTGTCTTTCCAGACGGTATCTGGGTGGTTGAAGTCCCCCATGAGAACCAGGGCCTGTGATCGTGAGGCTACTTTCAGCTGTCTGTAGAAGGCCTCACTGACTTCCTCTTCCTGATCAAGGGGCCTGTAGTAAACACCCACAGCAGTGTCACTCATATTAGCCTGCCCCTTAATTCTTACCCATAAGCTCTTGACTCGTTCTTCATCAACCCCTAGGCAGACCTCGATACATTCCAGTTGCTCTGTCACTTGAAGAGCAATTCCACCACCTTGCCTTGCTGGCTTTTCTTTCTGAAAAAAGTACGTAGCTGTCCATGACAACATTCCAGTCATGTGAGCCATCCTACCATGTCTCCGTAATTGCAACAAGATCATGGCCCTGTGACTGCACGCAGATCTCTTAATTCTTCCTGTTTATTCCCCATGCTGCGTGTGTTGGCGTACAGGCATTTCACAGAGGTAATCGAGCATACATGTTTCCCAGGAGGCATACAAGAGCATCTACCATAGCCATACACATCCCTGAGGTGGTTTGCCTTCTGGTTCTCATCTTGGGAGACAACTAAGGAACATATGTCACTGCTCTAGTTGGTCTGGCTTATTCCCCAAGTGGGATGTGATGGTGTGAGCATTGCCACTTTGGACCCTGCCCTCAGAGTCCTTCAGTTTAAAGCTCACCTTACCAAGTTGGCCAGCCTGCTGCCAAAGATTCCCTTGCCTCTTCTAGACAGGTGGATTGCATCTCTCCATAACAGGTTATAAACATCAAAGAAAGCCCCATTGTCATAAAAGCCCAAACCCTCACAACGGCACCAGCCACGAAGCCAGGAGTTGATGTGCATTATACATCTATTTCCAGCTGCCCCCTCTCCTCCAGTGGGTATAACGGAGGAGAAGATAACTTGGGCACCAGTATTTTTCAATTGCACTGCTACAGCTTTATATACATATATACATATATATATACAGCTTTATTTATATAGCTTCCTTTTGCTACAGGAAGCGCCCTAAAAAATAAAGGACTTGTCTCTGCTATGCCAGCACTTTTCCATGTGAAAATGGGATTTGGGAATCGGGAGACAGGGACAGTCATCGGGTGGTTGCTAAAGGCACCTTGTCAAGAGCTGCCTTTTTCACTCCTTTTCACATGCTTCATATCGTGGCTGCCCAAAATTCAAGAACACAATTAATGTCAATCAAAGGATTTAACTTAATTAAGAGTAGGAATTTACTTGAAGGTATTGATCTTGCAAGGTGCTGAATTCATGAGAATCCGAAGGCACCTAAGTGCAGCCTTAACTGAGACATGAACGCAATCAGAGAGAGAATGGAAGATGTTGCCACTTACTGAACTTAAGCACATGGAGTTGCATACAAAAAAGCTGCAATGGACACATGTGGCTGGGTCTTTGCAGAGCCAGATCAAAACAGTTGTAATTTCTGTTCAGGAGCAGTGTCACCAGCAGATAACATTTTTTTTTTCCCCCTCACATTTTTTTCTTAATGGCAAGCCCCAGCATTTAAAGCGTTTCCACCGTGGGAAGTTTGGAAATGACACCACTCTGTATTTTTACAACCCCTTCAGCAGGGAATCGCTGCATTTCTCCTCCTCCGTGCCATGGAGCCCCAAGAGAAGTGCAGGCACACAGAACTAATCAACCCAAATATTATACGTACAGTAATTCTCATAAAAATAGCTACCACGGTCATCACAGCCCCAATCCACCAGCTGCTGAAGCTACTTGAAGTGTTCTCACAAACGTCAGTGGTCACCCAGTTCGACCTCAATGAAAACAATGCCATTTTACTGCAAGGCAGACTTTCACCCTGAAGGCTTTGGGTTTGTTTTGCTAGAAAGAAGAACTAGAAGAAAAAAAAAAAATCCCTCTGTTTTTCGTTTCTTAGATGCAAAGATCCCAGCACAACACTCACGCAGCACTGTGGAAACCAAGTGCTCAAATCTATTTTCGCCCATTCTCAGCATATGGCCGTTACTACACATCGACTATTTAGAAACACGTATGGATGTTCTTTCATGCCTTTATAAATAAATGTGAGTGATGCTACTGCTTATAATAACTCACTAAAAATAGTAGCTTCCCATGGAAGATGACAAAAACCTCTCATTGCTGAATCACCTAATATAATTCTTTATTTTTTTGAAATTTTTTTGTGGTCACGTGTTACGTTTTTTGAATACTTCCTAAGCCTGTAAAATCAACTAAATTAGCAGTAACTTCCACTGCACAGTGGCAGGGAAAGAGTAAAATCAGTGTGCGTGAAGAAAGCCTTCCAGGGCTTTTGCCTTACCGAAGTGCAAGGCTGCCTTGCATGCAGCTCCATAAAGTGCTAGCTCTGAAATGATAGATTGTTAAATACCCGGGCTGGATTAATTGGAAGTGTTGAGCTGCACACATTAAATTGCAAATCTGGTGACAGTTACGGCTGACATGTGACTGATGGGAGGAATAGATCTGATACACTGTTGCCTGACTGAGTTTGATCAGGCCTGAGCAAGCCCTTCAAAAGCCGGCACAGGCACCCGAGACCTTCTTGCAAGAAAGCCTTCAAGCAACCTCCGAAACAGCCCCCGGCATTTCTGCTATGTAGACTAATCTGAAACAGGACCCCTCTCCTGTGCTATTTTAAGCACATAAATAGTTTATTATTGAACCAGAAGATATTATCTGATTTTTAAAAAGAAAAAAAGTGCATGTTAAAATATGACGCCCTTCAGTCGGCGGCTGATGTCGCAAAGGGAATGGTCCTGCTTCATGGCCCTGAGCACCGGGGGAAACCAGGGACGCACCTAAGCATGACTCTCAATGGGTCTGACCCGCTGGCTTTTAGGGGCAAAAAAATCCTTGGGAGCCTCACGCGAAGGGCAGCTGGGATGGGAACGCACAACTGCGACTCCAGGTATTCACCGAGCTACTGTAGTGCCAGTGGGTACAGGGTGTGAATTAGGAGACAAGGGATGAGCAAACAGAACAACTTGCAAAACAGGTATCTCCTCCTTCATGACTCGGGACTGGGTAGCTATGGCACTACCAATAAATACCTGCGCGCTCTTCAAAATGTAATGGCAGCTGTAAAATATTAATGCCTTTTGAAGGTAGAAAGTGATCAGTTTTCCTTTTGATGTATTCTGATGCGTGTTCTGCTTTCATCCTGAGACTAGGGCATGGGTCCTCCCTGGCCTTTTCCCTCTTGGTTTCTTACTTGTTTCCTACATTTTCCCTCTGTGAAGGGGCACATACTTTAAACACTGCATTTGGGAACATATTTGAAAAATCATACGCAAACCAAGCTCATGCTGTGCCAAAATATGATCCTATATATTTGTGTATTACATTGGGACACCCAGCCCCAAAACCAGCCCTGCCCACAAACTCACTGCTGAGGCACGTAACTTAAGCTTCCACCCTGTGATGCCCCATCTGCAATTTCCTAGTTGGCAGCATTTGATTTTTTTGTTTCCTATGGAGAAAAGCTTTTTTACAACCTTAAAATTTAACTCCCTTTACCCAGCCTGGGCAGCTCTAGGTCAGAGCTTGACATGCAAGCTAGCGATGCCAGCCCGCCCTGGGCAGTCGGTAGGGAGAAACAGGCACCTCCAGCAAATGAGCCCACCAGCCTGTCTTCCCATTTTCCTCTGCAAGTGCCTGACCCTCTCCACTGGTGGAGGTGGATCTCAACCCTTCACACTGGGAGGTTTTGGGACTGCGGCTGCTCCCAGCACCTCCCAGGGCATGGCGGCTTCAGAGAGCTTGCCCCCACTGGGACTCACCAAACTCCTTCTATCCCTCCTGATCAATCCCAGCCTCGCATAACTCCATTTACAAACTGTTCTAGTTTTTATCGAACCTCACCTCACTCAGATGACTTGCATGTTACTGGGTTTGCTGGATTTTTTAAAATTTATTTTCTGTTCACTACAGGGGTAAAATACACCTGAGGAGCTGACAAAATGGAAGATGACACCTATTACGCTGCCAATGAATCAGCCCTTTGCTACAGCAAGCCGGACATTCCTGTTTCACATGCAACTGACAGCAGCACCATCCCAGAAACCTCACAACCCAGGTAAATGCACAGGTATGAAAGTCATCTTTTTTCTCTTTTCTTTTTTAAGCTATTTACCTAATCCGAGAAACTAAGATACAATCACAATCGCAAGTACTAAAATGTTGAGCCTAAAGCTAGGCTACGTCAAAATGCTTCAGCACTTCCCAATGCTTTGTTAGCACCCCACCTTGACACCAGAGCCCGAATAGCAGAACGATGAGTGGAGCCCTTTCCTGTTCCTGGTTCGAACCTGTACACATGAGTAATCCCTCCTGAAACCAACACTGGGGACACGGTGGGACCTTTGCAGTTGTATCGCTCAGTACAAAGACTAGGGCTTTTTTCAGAGGCAGCTGCGGAGCCACAATGGCAATGGGTTTCAGGATGTTGACTGTGCCAACAGCCAAGGTCATCACTGTGTACTAGGACAGGAATTACTGACCCTGTAGGCTGCAGTCTGGTTGAGCTCCCATTGTCGGAAGGACTGCACAAGCAGAAGACACTTGCATCTAGAAGTTTACAGCCTCAACAGGCAAAGAAGCCTTAATTCAATAAAGATGGTACAGAATATAAAATCGAGTAGCTTTGGTTTCATCTGCTAGCACAAAACCAGCTTTGTGTTTCCTGCCCTCCAGGACAAGCATTGAGGCAACCTCTCAGTACCCTGAGGTGGTGTCACTCCACAGACACCATCCCCGTTGCTGGAAAATTGTAAGTATTGACTTGCTGAATCAAAATCTATGCATCTTGGGATTGCAGTAGCTGTATGTACTCCGAAATGGCCCCACAACCCCTGCCGACAGGTGCTGTCTTTCTTACAGCACCGGACAGGCAGATAAATTTCTGCTTCTCAGAGAAAATGGCCCCAGACCCCAGGTGGGTTGGGTGGACACATGTCACATCCTGCTTTTAGGGGGAAAACAGTGAGTTATGTTAGTGGAACTACACTGCTTGGAATAAGTCCTTTTTCAACACCTACGTGTTCAAGACACAGGGCATATTTTAAAGGACAATGCTAAGTATTATGGTGCATTTTTACATCATCATTTTTTTATGACACTGTTCACAGTATTCATAGCTCAAGAATGCCAGGCCTCCTAAGCATGCCAGGTATCATTTTCATAACAAAGGCACACAAGAATCAAGCACGTTCAAGTTGCAGCTAAACAGAGGAGGACACAAAGAAAGGAGTGTTGGCAAATGTTCATGGGGATACTTACCTTCCTTCTGGGAAAGGGAGGGGACCCACTACCAAGCACCCTGCGCAATGTGTATGAGTATACTTTACGACAGGCCTGCTAATACTTTTATAATATGAGCTGATATGCAAAAATATAAAATGGGCTAGCACAAACTAGCTTTATGGTCTTTTTTTCCTCCTTTTTTTTTTTTTTAATTTTTAACTATGATTAAAGTTTAGACAAGATGAGGTATCTAGAAAAACAGAAATGAACCAGACTACTTTTTGGCTGAGATTAGCAAAGTGAGGAATGAAAAATTTACGGAGATGGAAGAGTCCATACTTATCTCTAGTCAAGACTTTTTTCAGACCTGGTGGAAATTCATTCTGTTCATAGGATCTGACCATGCACCTGTTGCAGAGTGAGATTCTCACCTACAAAGGTTTTTGCATGTACCTAAACGCATACCCTGTGAGCTGTTTTGTGGACTTGAACAGGAATACCCTCAATGTGTAGGGTTAGATAGGCACCAGCCTTTGCCAGACTTTGCCTTGTTGACAAGGATAAACAAGAGGAGACACTCAGAAATTCCCAATTTCGTTCACAGACAAGTTTCAAAGCTTGCAAAAGTTAATGAAAACCTTCTAGTAGTTTTGTCTCAGGCTCTCTCTGAGGTGAAAATGTACCATATTAATTATTTTCAGCAGAAATGGGTTCTTGGTGGCATCCAATCACAGCTATAACCTCAGCGGCCCTTCTGAAGCAGAGTGACAGCTGAGTCATTAATGTTAAAACAGGGATGAGAAAAGGAAAATGAGAAAGAAACTAGGCTACTTCCCCCAAGGAGCTAAATACAGTATTTAATGGCATCTTTTTATAAGGTTAACAAATCAAATGCTTCAGCTATGAATTGCTGCCATCATCATAACTACAACAGGATGACCCTGGACAACCTATCTCTGTCTAGGTTTTTTCCTCCTATGACACATCAATAAGGAGGAAGAGGCTGGAGGCAACCCAGCCTTTCACCATACTCTGGGCCTTTGGGGCAACAGGTAGCAATAGCCACATAAGGTTTCGGCAGGACACAGCAATACTGTCAACAGAGGGGGAAGACAGCGGGAGGAAGCAGATGGGGTACTTGTCTTTCCCTGCATCTGCAGCAGCTGCCATCTTCATCAGCTGTTGCCCCGGTGGCACTCTGCCTGCACAGGCAGGAGCAGGCAGCACTTGGGTTCCTCTTGTTTAACACAGGCTAAAGAGTCGTCCCCCCACCCCACTGCCCTTAAATGAGTGTGTCAAAAGCCATTAAAGTCAGGACGGCACAAAACCTTAAAGCTATATGCATAGAGAAGCATCTTGTTTCCAATGCTGCGGAAGTGTTGAGCACTTTGGACTCCACATTGCTCATAAGTTCCATTTTAGTAAGTTGCATTTTAGTGAAGTAGCTTAATGTAGGCATATGCCAGAAAATATTTGTCCAGCAGAACAGTAAGGACTGAAGCGGATTTTCCAGAAAACCAACTGCAGCTACCTGACAGGCCTTCTGTACTAGGAGACCCTAAACATACTCATAAAGCATTACGGCACAACAGGGTGAAATTTTTGCTCATTTTCACCTCCCTCCTGCTGCTCCAGTGCCACACTTGTGAGCAACGGCTCTGGCTCAGGGCTGCACCAGGCGAGCTGCTCCGCAGCTCCAGGCCCCGACAAATGGTTCCCGCTGCAAGAGCCAACAATGTAATCACAAATGCAACGGGAGTACAGGGTGGTTCAAAACACTGACTCCTCATTTGATAGCAGCACCATACATGGGAGTGCACAAGATACTGGCACGTAGGGAACTGGGCCACCTGGGCAGACAATTCCTGGAAAGATCACGCGCGCTTGGACTAACCTTCCTCCTTGGGGCCGATGCCAGGGAGCGCACATTGGACACTGGTGGTAACTGCATTTATAGGTGCTTTTTAGGGAGCCACTTTCTCTGAGCCCCAGAGTTTGGCCTAACTCGGCCCTGCTTGCCAAATGAGCAAAATTTCTATTTAATCTCATACATGTCTTCAGCAGCCTTTCCCTTCAGTTGGCTTGAAGCACCCCATCCATGCCTTATCACAAACTCTGGCCACGTTATTATGATTACTTTAAGCATAATCCAAGCATGATGCTGAATAGCAAGTAATGGCCATTTGTGCAAGAAGTCTGGGTGACCTCTGCAGGACTCTTCACAGGAAAAAAAGCTTGCAGGATTAGGAACAAAGCCTGAAGAGAAGGTCACCTCTTCCCTCTGCCCACCCTCTCTCCCTTGGCTCCAGCATCCAGTCCATGCTGTCCTCTTTGCTACTTCGACACAATCCTTAAGTCTTTAGACCTGAATGAAGAAAAACAGAACAAGCAAGCTCTGTGATTCAGGGGTATTTAAAAGAGGAAGAAAGGGCAACTGTTAGGCAGAATCTGCGAGGAGAAGAAATCGTTCTGTAAGCCAAGAGGCAAGAGCCCGTAGTCTTTGAATTTCAAAGGCTTTCAGGAAAGGCAACCTCAAGATGCTTTCACAAGCTACTCTGAACGAGTCACAGTTAGGCACTCTGCCTTTTTTTTTCCTCCTCTCCTTTTTTTCCGCCTAGATAACTTTGTTTTTTTCACCTGCTGAAAGGCAAAATAACTTTAATAACTTAACTCCACCATTTATGCGCTCTTACATGTCAATTAGCTCTGGATTGCTGCTACATATTGGGACGGTGTACATGCTTGGAAAAGAGTCCCTGGGAATTATAATGCTGTAAAATGCCTCAGTGCTTCAGCCCCATCCCATCACTCTGGTACACCAGCCAGCGAACACAGAGCACTTTCTTCTGCCGTGCCCCTTCTCTGTCCCCTGCTACCTCCCCAGAGTTAGGACGTTGCTGGAACCGGGTACAATGCTGTTTGCAACCACGCATGTTTAAAAAAAACCCAAACAAATTAAGTCCTGTATAAAACCCGGATCGTATCTCAGGCTGCCTGTGACCCAGCACCCTTATGCTGCCCAAAAACACAAAGTTGGAGCTTGCACGTTTAGATAGCAAAATGAAGACAAAACCTGTAAGCAACCCCCTTTAAATACAGTCCGGGCAGGGAGCGACTGCCAAGATGTGCTGGCACCGACCGGGGCCATATGAACATTTGACTTGTTTCACTCCCAGGTTTCCACCCTGAGTCCCGGGTGGGTGGAAGTCATCTGGGGACAGAGGCGGGCACCCGACAGCCCCACACCTGCAGCTCCCCTCCCGCCAGGGAAGGGGCCAGCTGGCAGAGCCAGAGGAGGGCACAAGGTTGGGTAACTCCAGGCAGAAAACCCGGCCAACACAGGGCAGGTAAGGCCAGGGCTGTCTGCTCGGTCCCAGGCACGGACCGAGAGAGGTCACAGCATGACGCTGGCTGTGTTGGAGAGGTTTCTGGAAAGCCAGGGCTCTGCCTTGCGGAGGATCAGCGCCGGCGGGAAGGAGGTAACAGCGACAGAGCCTAACTCCTGAGAGTATTAATAGTCGTCACATGCTTGTCAGGCGGGGCATCTACCCTTTCATGAGCACACACTGCCAATAAGAAGTCTTATCAACAGCAGATCTGGGACACCCAACAGCATGTTTTGCTAGGAGAGCATGGGGGATAAAAAAAAATAATCCATAACTCTAGTCTTGTTGACAACCGGTCCCCACAATTGTGCTGAACGTTGTCTGCCAGCTGAATCCCCCAGCTCATGCTGACTTTTACTGGAGAGAAAAGCAACCTGCTACATCACCTACCTACCGCTGACAAGAGGATTGGGTTCACTATTGAAGAATTTCTGGAGCCCCACAGGTCAAATGACAACAAGCCCTGCTGTTTTTTGGGGGGGAGGTTGATCATTTGGAACTACCCACAGAAAAGCTGGGAGGAGAGTCCCAACCATCAGCCCAGTTTGCAGGGATGCTACTGAGAAAAGGAAATAAACCGGCTGGGAAACATCATGGTGTCACGCCATTGTCCTGATGCACGTATTTTCGGACATCATCACATATGCTGCAGTGAGGTCTCCACCCCAGAGCCCCAACCACTGCAATACAGGCACTTCACAGGCGAAATCACATCATTCCTCCAGACTGGCAGTGGTTTTGATAAATGGTCCTCTTCAGGAACAGGAAAAATTCAAAACACCCTACAGGACACGATTCATGTTCCTCCGTGGCTATCCCAACAAGTAAGGGTAAAACGAAAAGCCTGGGACAGACACCAGCAGCTCTCAGGGGCCTGACAAGCGCTGGAAAGGAGTGCTTTCCAGCACCAAGAAAAGGCTGGGAGTATCACCTTCCCCTGGGTACATAGCAACAGTTGCTAGTTTTGGCAGGCAGTGAGATGCAGCGCAAGACGTGCGGGTGACATCATTTGATTATCACCTCGCTTCCCTCGGATTCAATTGGATTCCAATAAGAAATTATTTTTAGAATCGCTACAGACAAAAGCCTCAAAAACTAATTTATTACAGATTTGAGTAGAGGAGACTGGGGACTTTATTACTAGCAGACAAAGCCTTAACAAGGCCCAAGTATTTGGAAACCAAAACCACAGCAGAAATAACATGTACACGTTAGCAGTGAAGGTAATTGACCTTCTGGGAAACACACTTCAAGACAGGGTGGATTCTCCACTGCTTTAAGTTTTTGCATTTAAGGCTAGATATTCTTCCAAAAGGTGGGATGAAGCTGAAACTGAATTTGGGATTTGCTGTTGAAGGAAGCGATGGGAGCTCTGAAGCTTTTATTCAGAAGGCCTGCCTTTAAAACCTTAAAATTTGCCTGCTGCCTGTACTTGGGAAGTTCAATACTGCTTTGCTAATACAAGCATTTGGAGTTACGAACAAAGTTAAAAATTACTAGAGGATATCATGACAAATGACCTAAATACTCCAGGGAAAGCAGTACAGGAAAAGAAAACAAAAGCCCTCCAAAATGTTAAGCAAGAGATCCATCGTTTTTACCCCAGACACGAGAAATTAATAACATCATGTCTTGTTACTCCATGCCACTGCGAGGTTGAAAGTAATTGGCCTTGCCTCTGATATCAAGTTAGTCATGGTGTTTGTTTAGAAGAAGAGGTTCACATGACAGGCTGGAAGTTTTGAAGGAGACCTTTTGCTGAAGCGGTAGCAGCTCTCTGGAAACAAATAACTGCAGGGATTCCCAGGCAGCCACGGGTTTGTCAGCAGCAGTCCGCTGCCTAGCGGTGCACAGGACTTCTTCATTATTTTTACGCAACTATAGGTATTAGTACTTACAGCAAATGGCTTCTTTTTACATCCCTTACTTTGAATATTTGATATCCTTCATGAATTGTACTGTCTTATGTTTTTTAGCTTGTCATTTAATACGCTTGCACAGTGACAGACTAATGAACTACTGAGTGATGTGAGGAATTGTGTGGTGTGTCACAACAACTTGTTTCATAAAATAACAGGGCAAAGCTTTCTCTGCTTTTACAGCAAGGACAGATTCTCTGCTCTGCTTGCCCCAAATGACAGCAAGAAAAAGTGTTTTGAGCAAGAAAGAAGGCAAAAAAAAGGCAAGACAGAATCAAAACTGCACTGTCAGGTTTTCATTTTGTTAAAGCCCTCGTAACCAAACCCAGGAACGCTACCCAGCGAGGGGCCCTGGACTATCACATCATCCCCAGTGCAAAACTTCTGACTGACGTAAGCAATTGACTTGTTTGCTAATTTGATTTCTACAACTCACTGCGTCGGGACGTGACCGATAAGAGCTGACTAGCAATTCCCACAGATAGGGATTTTGCAGAGCCTTGCACGCCATACAGAGTGGCCAACTCCACCCATTTCTTTCTGCACATGCCACTGTCACCCGCAACTCTGAGGCAGACACACAGGACTCCCTATCAGCAGGACCATATGTGTCTGCAGAGATAGCAAAAGCCAGAGACTGCAATCATCTAGCCAAATAAACAACTTCACATATAAGAAATGACATGTGGCAGGAGAGATCCAGGAAAGGACACGGTTTAAGCCTCCTAAATTCAGAGGCTGTTGCTTCACGTAGCGCCTCTAGCAGACGCAGGAGGCAACTCAATAGCCACAGATTCCTGTGCTACACAGGTTCCTATTATGGAGAAGTCAAAGTCAAGAAGGACAAACCATACCCAAAGCAGAGGAGATGGACGACTTTGAAACCGATGCATCTAAATTGCCGATTTTTACTTGTGTGAAAGGCTTCAGATAAATACTTTGCTAGAAGGGAAAGAAGGAGAAAATGGATGGTAAAAGGCAGGCCAGCAAGTAACATGAGTAATTTGAAAATATTTGGTGGGGTAGGTGGGCAATAAATTACAAACCATCCGGCCTGCGGAGATTTATGAGAGGCTGTCTGCCAGCAAGGCCAAGCAACTCCTTTTTCTGGAGTGGGATAGGCGAGGAAGCACGAGGGGAAAGACTGAGACTCTTGTTTACTGGAAAAGTGGATTTTTAAAACCCTCAGAGAAATCAGGACAGACCTGAAAAGGAGACTGCTCAAAAAGCTCAGGCTCCCTGAAGTAACATGCCATTAACTGCCTCCTGCAAAGGATGCAGCACTGCTGCTGGAAGGGCTGGGAGGTGCCTGACCTTACCTGCCCAAGCCCCACCACCCCGTCCTCCCCAGATGGGCCAGCAAGGACTTACTGCTTCCCCCGGGGTGTGCAGGGGTCAGTGCACAAGAGAGCGTCGAGCAGCCATGGCCGCGATCCCTGGCACGGCTGCATCCCTTGTCCCTCTCCAAAAGCACCAGGCACACAGACTGGGCCTCTGTGGGGTGGCACCCGGCGATCCCCATCAGCCGCTGGCGCCAGCAGCCCCACGAAACAGCTTTCTGAAATCAAAATACAGTTTACTACTAACAGAAGGTAGGAAGCATAATGTTTTCTAAAACCGATACAAAAGAGGACATATGTCTCTCCTAGCTCGGTCCTGCGCCACCACATGTTTCGGGAGCTGCTGAGAAGCCGAGATTCCTGCAAACTCGCAGGCAGGTGTCTGCTCCCAGTGAGCAGCTCCCAAACAACTGCCTCCTTTCTGCCTGGAGAGGTTTTTTTAACTGTTTATAGTTCCTTTGAACTGTGTTCCTTCTTAACATCGGGCAAAACAAACTGGAGCTGAGGAGGTAGGATCTTCCCAGTTAATAGCTTCGGCATTGTATCTTAATCCCCCCTGAGGCATCTTCCCAGAGTCATTTTACCAGCAGCCACTGTCTTGCCTGCCTGGTTGTTTTTAAAACTACTTTGATATTAAACCAACCCCACACAGCCCTGCAGTAAACATCCCAATACTGGGGCATACACCCTCTCCATCCCTGGCCGGAGATGTGCACCACACTGGGAACAGAGGGCGAGGAAGAGCAGGGACGAGCCACGCTGCCCACCTTTAGGCATCTTGGATGTCCAAGCTGGGAGTTGAGACTCCTGAGGCATCCTGAGACCTGAGGCTTGTTTCAGAGCACCTGAAACTAAAACTGCCCCACCGCTCATATGCGGCACAGAAGCTAGTCAGACCATGACGATTTTCTCCTCTTCTCTCTCCCTGAAGTTATTTTTTCCTTTGGCTTCTCCCTTTCCATCGCTAAGACTGCAAGCTCTGTGCAAGCTGTTCTCATCTTTGCATGCCCAAAGAAATAAACCAAATGATAATAATAGCATATAAGAAAGGGGAAATTTGTCTCAAGACCATGGTGCTTCTTTTAAAGTGACCAGAGGCACAACACATGCCCCAGACGAGGGGGAAGGCAGGCAGGCAGGGAGGTATGGGAAGAGGAATTAGTACCAGAGACACACACAGTAATCCATCCAAACCAACCGAAAGGGGCTACAGACTTTCTTCTTGCCCTTCTCAAGTAAATGACTTGTAACAAACAATAAAGGTTTCTCTACCAATAAAACAGACAAAGCACTTAATACCTGTAATTTTCGCCTCGGAGAGTAAACTATTTAATCCTTCATTTTTTAATTTCTTTTACTTCTGAAAAGATCACTAGCTCCTCACTCTGGTGCTTCCACAGCAATTTAACAGGCATCAAATGACAAGATAGCAAACTGATAAACCCCAATCCAAAGGAGAAATCTCTCTACCTTCGTTTAGAGCAGAAACTTTCCTGTTCAGCTCCCTCTGAGAAAATCCAGCGTAAATAAATACAGTGCTTTTCCTACCCTCTTCATTTAGGAAAAAACCACCCCCACCATGTGATGCAGTCTCAAGGCCACAAGCTTTCTAGAAAGGAAGGCCAAGTGAAACAGCCGTTCCTAAAGAGTTTGCCTGGCTGCAGAAACAACGGCACACCAAGCAATGAGCAGCCAGACGAGTGCCTTAAATCACACATCACAGAGATGCTTCTCGGTCCCCCATGAAGCTAACACACAAGGAAGTGCAACCACTGTGGCCAGCAAGGGAGAGTGGCGAGGTGGTGAGGAAATACAGGGCTGACACAATTTTTACACTGACTGTACTTCTGCCTGACAGCTCCTCGAAAAGGCAAAACCGCCTGGCCACCAACAACGGCCAGGTGATGGGTCAGGCAAATGAAAGCCCTGTACCTCCGTTCTGCGGAGGTGGAGGTGTGACCGGGTGGCAGAGCAGGCAGGAAGCAACGTATCAACTGGAAAACTATCACGGACAAATTCCCAAGCATTACCACAAACACATGAAAACCTGCGGGGGAAAAAAAAGAAGTTTCTGTGAAAATACTGTAATAGGTTACCTTTATGTGGATGACTCTTCATGCTCGCCTAGACTGAGTCACTCTGTGAACTGCCTCGTGGTCCATCTGTCTGCCAACTCTTGGCTAAACTTGAACATCCTGTGACTGAAATTAATGCATCAAAGGCTAAAGCCCCGCAAGGTAACAAGGTTTTCTTTGTCCAGCACTTCAGATGCACCAGCATTCCCCTTACACTAGCTCTTACGTATCCTCTGGGTCTGTATTTGGTACGTTTCTGACTTTCAGAGGCTGTAAAAAACTGGTAGACTCAGACTTTACCTCTCACCCTGCTTTCACAGACCTCCTCAGTCCATCCATCCCTCCCCATGTACCAGTGACATCCCCTCACAGCCCACTCAGCCCCAGCATCGCATGACTGCCATTTGCAGAACACATAAGGTCAAAAACTTTTGCGTGCCGTGACTAGCCCTCTCGTTGTTTTGAGTGCTTTCAGTTGCAGACCTTATCCAAGCACGGCTGACAAAACCTGCCCTCTTCACTTGCAAAGCATCACTCCGACATGCACTGTATCTGCTGCTCCCTCAGCGATCTCCACTCCCCCGGTATCACCCCCAGGTCAGAGATGCTGCACCATCGCCTGCTTCCTGCACTGCAGCGAGCCCTCCTCCGTGTACTGGTTAGCACTCACCTTCAGGTGCAATTTAGCCAGGGCCAAGTCTCCCTGGGAAGAGGCTTCCAATATTTCATACAAGAGATACTACGGGGCGGGGGGGGAAAGTACATTTTTGGATGTGGATCTGGTTTCAATTTTTTGTTTCTTTGGATACAAAATTTTGCTGCTACCTATGTAAACAATTTTCAAATACTGGAGGACACAATTGCCGTAGATTAATGCAGGCACAGAAACCACTCCGACACCATCTTTTACACAAAGCAAGCCTGCCTTGCTGGATTCTGCATTTCCACCATCTGCCCTTCAATCTAGTTGTGGTTGTAGTGGAAGGGGAAAAAAAAATAAGTATTACTTAGATTCACAGCTTTTCTCCCCAAATCAGGAACACCCTCCTATCTCTTAGGTGACAATATAAACTTAAATCATTTTTCCTGCCCTCACTAAAGCCATTTTAAAACCAGTACTCAGGAACAAAACAAAACGTCCCAGCTAATGTAATGTGTATTACTCAGTGATGATAAACACCATACACCCACCTAGACTTTTCACTTGATGTGGTTGGAAACTGCTATGTAAGGTGGAAAAAGTAAGGTAGGCTGCTTTTATTTTTGGCATTTGTTAAAGAGTTTAGGCTTACTGCAGCAGTACCTTTACTCTGGCTCCTCGCGCTGCTTGCAGCCAACTGCATAAAGGTATTTTGTGGCTATTTTTGGGGGGGGAAGAAACAGGTACCACCACCCAGTGTCTCCTACTCAACCACACTGCTGCAAGAAAGGAGCACGCTGGGAGGGGACCTCTTCTTCTTTGTCTGCCAGAGCAGAGCTCGGCAAGGTAAAGCTCTGTCTAGCCAACAAAGCTCTTTACCATGAATATCCTTATTAAACACAGCCTTATCAGAGACCAGTTTCTGCAGTCCAAAGCAGCCAGGAATTAACTCTGTCAATATTTAAAATTTCAAGCCAGGATTAGAGCCCAGACCTAAGGGGATGCAAGCAGGCATGCAAGCCACAACACAGGCACCCGAGTGTGCTTACACCGTGCCAGGGGACTGTCTGAGCGGCCGGGTCTCAGGTTCTGTACCCGCCGCCTTGGTGGTACCCCCGCCCCCCGAAGGGCTCGCTCCCCTAGGCTCCTGTGGCAGGAGGAGGGGGATGCCAAAACTCGCCTCTCTTATGGGACGCGAGGGAAAGGCCATGCCAATGCTTGCATTGGCAAGCTGCATTGGAGATTGCAAACCCAAGATTGCAATGGGTCAGGCTGGGGAAAGACCCCGGGTCCAGCGGCATCAGCTGTGTGCAGAGGGCAGGGAAAGCCAGCCTGGAGGGGGGCAGACAGCACCACACAAGTGTAGCCTGGGACTGTCGGGATGGGAGGCTCACCAGTGCTTCCCAAAAGGGTGCCAGCGGCCAGCAAGGTGCATGGCCAGGATATAAACTCATTCGGTACACTCCTTTGCCAGCCTCTGGCTCTAGTCCCCACCCATGAGATCAGGCTGTCTCCTGCCTTATCCATAAGATGAAGCCGTCTATCTCCAACACAGCCCTCGGGGCAGGGCTGGTGGGACCAACGCCATCTGCCTTCCCTCCAGGATGAACCTCCACTGCCACAGCACGGCTGCCTGCCCAACCTGGAGAAGGTGCGAGCTTCACCCCACCACCCCGCGAGTCAAGGTCTTAGCGGAGACCTTGCTCCTCCTGCTACATATTGAAAGCTGGCCAGGCTCCTGATGGAGACTCCATGAAACACGTTCGCAATACTGCGCTAATAAGGCAGCGGTGAGGCTACTGCACCCTGTCATTAGCAATCCTGGTGAAGAGCCTTCACGCTGCCCTTTCCTAAGGAAAGAAATCTCTGCAAAAAAATCAATGTTGCTGTACTGTTTTTGTCAGACCTACCAAGCTTGGCACAGAGTCCTCCAGTATAGGTGCTGGGCTTTTGCCAGAAAAAGTCAGCCTGGGTAAGCAGTGAAAATAAACAGTATGTTACGGGAAACACTGCAGTCTGCTTTTTTTTTTTTTGCCCCTCAGATAATCCATTGTCCCAACCCGACATGCTGCTCCTTACATTTAGTGCAACAGGGGATGCTTGCAATGACTGGCATTGCAAAAGAATAATTCACATGTTGTGACATTAATCTTAATACTCGTGACTGTAATAAGGGCTATTTCCAAGCCTGTAATTTACTCGGTAGTTTTGCATCACCCCCTCAACTGAAAAATGGAAGCACCTTTCCTGGGACTCACAGTATTGCTGCTAGCTCCTTTCCACTGAAGACATATAGAATTGGTGAAAAAAAGCATATATAAATAGGCAGAATGACACGAATATCAGGGTATGCCCATTAGCCTTTTATATTTTTCCACTTGTGTTGTTAGAGAACCCAACAAAGAACTGGAAGCAAGGTTAGAAAAGTTGTAGGAAAAAGAAGAGAGCCAGTTTTGATCTTATCTTCATGTGTACTATATCAAGCCTTTTAGCTGAATTATAGCCTTGGCTGAAAACCAGAACATGTATTTGTTGTATATTAATCTATGTATCATAATCATCCACACTAATGATTGCTTAAGATCTCACTGCAAGTTCCTCTGTATTTCTTACTGCCCAAAATACTTGTGCACCCCCCAGTAAAGCAGAAATACATTTCAGTGCACGCCTAAACTACAATAATTTTTAAGCCCTTCCCTTTCCTCTGAGCTTACTCTACAACAGGTACTAAATGGTTAAGCTCACAACCGAGTCCAATTACAAACATGGGGAAAATACTTCCATCACTTTTGGCATAAAGTAAGTGCAAAAAGTTGCCTTTCTGCTTGACTAAAAGCCTGAAAAACAAACAATGCACACAGCATACATTGTTCAAGAAGTGAGCACAAACAAGCTTAAAAGCAGATTAACTTTGTGGGTGGTATGTGGGAGCAAAGCAGGCAGAACCTACTGTTCTCACCCCAGCACCCTGCACAGCGGGTGCAGAAATGGCCGCGCAGCACCGACTGGGATCCTGACCATTGACCACCATCTCAGCGCTGGGAAATCCATACTTGCACCTCAGAAAATAAGCAGCTATTTAAAAAAAAAAAAAAAAAAAAAAAAAAAAGGTACAATCCTGGACTCTCCTGCGGCTCTAACAGGACCTCTGCTCACACCAGAGGGAGTTCGGCAAGCAGAGCGAGAGCAGAACACGCTCCATGATGTCTTGTAAAACGCCTGGGTGTTAAGCCCAGCTGCAGAGAGCAAAGCAGAAATGCAATTATACTGCATGCGCAATTTTAAATTATTAAATGTTTTAACTTACTCTGATTTAAACATAACAGCATCTAGGGAAAATTAAGTTTTTATGGTTCTTATGCTACATCAAGGACTGGCTACTATAAAAGAGACAGGAAAAGATTTGAGATTCAAAGTGCAGATTGCACTACGTGAGATGTTTTCGGTTTCCTTCAAAATGGTTCCCTGTTTAAAAACAGGCTTTCGTGTGAGCTTTTGAAACCTAACTATGCAAAATCTGCTATTACCTGTGTGATGGCATTTCTCCAGCACTTACAAACTCCTTGTGTGTCTAACAGCCCATGCCTCCCCAATAAATATAATAATCAGGGTTAACTCCGTTAATCAAAACAGAAAGTAACTGAGGAATTGCATTTTGGTATTGCAGGTGGCAACCTGGAAAAAGGTGTGAGGCTCAGAAAGAGATCCCCAGAGGCAGCCATCACAGCGCACAGGTACGACCCAGCCTTAAAAGTCCCCATATGCAAACTCCTGCCTGCAAGCTTCTCTCCCCAGGCTCTGGTGAACGTTACCCAAGCTAGAAGACAGCCTGGTGTAGCAGCCCCCTGGAGATACAGGTCCCCCATCACCAAATTTAACAAAAGAAGGAACCAGGCAGGGCAGCAGAAAGTCCTGGCCATCTGCCTCGCTCCCTGCAGTGGAAATATGTGACTAAAGGAAAGACATAATAAAGCTGCTACTAGCCCTAGCACTTAATGCTTCATTTTATTTAGCTTGCATACTAAGAGCTTTAACAAGACGATGCCTTCACCCCCCCAAAAGGATGCATTCCTTATTTAAAGACTTATTCATCCTTTTCCAAACAAAACGAAGAAGCTTTCAGTGAGCCAAAACCTGTGGGGAGATTTTCAGTCACCAGAGGCAGTAGTAGGTGCCTTGACTGCTACTCAAGTCAGCAGAAATCAGGTGCCTAACCCATCCAAGCCTCCGAAATCCCCTCAGTGATAGCTTAATGCAACAAAAGGGAGAAGCAAACGGGTTTTGTCTATAGGCTGCTTCTCAAACAAAGAATACAAATTGCATGTGACAGGCTGCTGCGCGGGTTTGACTGTATGTGTCTATTTGACTGTATGTGCAATTGGAAGAGCTAAAGGAGAAGTATGCCAACTTTAGAAGGGCATATTGCTAAGAGTCATTTTTAATAATTAAAAAAAAAAAACAATAAAAGGTATCCCAGAGATCCCATAGGCCCCATTATGCAAGACCCCTTGCTTTGAGCAACCTGCAATCTGGAAGTAGCACGCGCTACTGCCTGCCCACGGCCATGGACCTCACAGGCCACAGAGCTCAAGCACTGGGGCTGACTGCCCTTCCCAGACACAGCCCATTAACTAGACTTCCATCCTACTGTCCTAAGAGCTAACGCCCGTCACCCCCAAACCTTCCTCTTTCTCTTTGAAGGCATTCATCTTCATGTCCCAATGCATCTGTTTGCAGCAGCATCACATCTCTGCCGCTACAGCCGTGGAACAGGTAACTGCCAAGCAGGGAGAAAGCCGTGCTTTGAGGAACACGTCCTTCAGTTGCCTCAAGCAGGTCTCTTCTCCCGCTGCTCAGGCCTGTCCCTGCACTGGCCCCTGGGATTTTTTTTTGAGCTGCTTGAGTGGTTGCATGAGTGGGTAACCAAGCCAACATAAAAATACCCTTGCTTTTGTCCCAGTGTATCATCTTCCAGCCTTAGTAGTTGCCCAGTCTATAGAGCTGCTTGCCTACACACAGCTCCACCACCATGAAGTGAGTGCAGGCTCATGTTGGGTGGCACTGCTCCAAACAGGGCTCCCACAGCCTTTTTTTTTTTTTCCCCCCTTCTTTTTCCTGACAGATTTTGGCCAGATCAGCTCTCTGAACTGGTCTGCTAAACAGCAGAAGAATTAACACTGGTGGAGAAAGGGAGGAAACAGGAAACCATGGGGGACATGGGGAGAAGAGGAAAGACGCAGGACAACCAAATCCCTTCTTAGGGTCAGCTTACGTTGCCATGGAAGATGCGGCTGTCAGAAGCAGTGCTCCTCTCTGTGCCCTGAGATGAAGCTAGCCTCAGTGAACACTGGAACATTCCCTGGGAAGTTGCAACCACTGCTTCTGATGGAATCAGTCTGACCAAGCACCCCAAATTCAAGGATTTTTTTAAAGTTTTGGTTCACCTTTCAAAAGTGGAAAAAGAGCAAAATGCAAAATTTAGATCCAAATCTTTCTGTGTAGGATGCCTGGACTAAGGTAGGGGGCCAGGTCAGGCACCTATTAATTAAAAATCTCACCTGGACCTTGCCAGCTGCCAAAGGGCTCTTCTGCTCATAACTTCATAGGCTGTGCAATGGAATCGCCATTTCTGCGCCCGCCCTTTATCTTTTGCAGTTCTTCCTGGGTGATAAACACTGAAGTTTGTAAACACACTGGGATTTTGATGTGGTTTTTTAGTTCACAAAAATATTCAAAGCAACACCAGTATTTGGCAATACCAGAGAAACCATACACAGAGAATTACTTTCTCACACTGAGCATCTGGGGAGAAACATCCAGCAAGGTGTTGGTGTGCTAATGTGAAATCAGTTCGTAAGAGCCAGCACCCTGCTCACTTGTTAGCATTTAAAAGAGGTCGAGGCTTTCAGAGGGACCCAAGACAATTAGATGCTCCAGACTCATTGAATTTCAATTAGGTTTGTGCACTTACTTCCTTCAGGTTCTTCTAAAATCAAACCCATTGCTTACACCTACAATTATACTTAAGTTTTGAAGCACCTTTCTGCCTTTGTGTGTATGCAAGTCTTTACTGGGGAAAATCTTTTGTGTGGATGATTAACTTCAAACATACTTAAGTATTTCTTGAAGTAAACACAATTTAAGCACATTTAGATTTAAGCAGGTGCTTGCTTGCTTTTCTGAAGAAAGATGAACTTAATTACACGTCTACCTATTTTTCTAAACAGGGGCCCTTCACACATCTAGTATTACTTTCTGCATGTTTGTTCAGGTTTTTTTTTAAACAAGATGTTCACACCACACTACAGAGTTTATAAAATCAGTTATTTTTAGATCTCTATAATACTCTCAGACTGGGATATATAAGTACAGAATATACTTACGTATTTTGAATATATTAATTTTCATCTGAAGAAAACCATTTACACATATCCAGTTTCACTACAAATTTAAGCAGTCTACGATTAGCACTAATTGTTGGATATGCCATATTACAGTGTAATATGCTGATCTTCTAAAACCTTGAGTTGTAATCTTTAATAATCTGTCCCTAAACAGCAGTCTAAATTCAGCTTCTCCGCATAGTTTGCTTTACTGTATTTGACTTGTTAATAATCTTCCCAAAAGCTGCACTCAAAGGGCAGTGAAATGTAAAGATCTACGTTAAGATAGATGTATTTGGATTCATCTCCTTAGAAATCAGTAATGCTAACTTTTCCTATTCTAAGTAATGCTTAGATGAAAGACAGGCACTAAAGTACTTCCCAATGAAAAGCGGGGAAGTCCTTGACAGTGCCTCATGCAAGATTAAAAAAACAACAAAAACGCACAAGCACAGCAGACATTGAATGACCATTCACATATACATCTATGTCTAACTTCTAGTCTGTGGAACTTTTACCTTGAATCTTTCCAAACACGGAGCTTGGCCAGAGCACTGTTGGGAGAACCCAGGACGGGGGTAAGACAGGGACACCATCTGAGGTCAGCTTGCCTGCTAACACACTCGGTGAAAATTTCAGCTGCTGCACCAGAGTGGAGGTATTATGCAGAAAGTGAAGCGGCTCTGCCCTTTTGCACATCTGCGACGCAATGCACTATTAAGCAAAATTAACTGATTATGTAGCAAACACGGCAATATGAAGCACTGACTCCTCTGACAGTGCTATCTCCTTTCTAATGAGGCACAGAACAATCTGTTACCATGACTAGCGCTGCAGACAGTGTTTATGGTAATGGGTCCCAGCTCATCTATTTTTTTATAGTCGAGTATGTACCACAGATGCCAGAGGTATCATACATTAACTGCTGAGCCTACAGGGGCACAATATCTGGCCATGTCACTGGAGTATTAACAAACTTGTACAAAGGACCTCCAACAGTTTAATATGTTTAATGACATCTATTCTAATCCTCCCAATCTGTTCCAGGGGCCTCCACCTTGCCTTATAAACGCTCAGTCCAACCCATTCATGCCTGTATGGCTCATCCTCCTCCGTTACCTTGAACTTGCCTCCAGTATGTTGTGCTGGCCACGCTTAAACTTACTGGGCTTTTGCAAGCCAAGGAGCAGCTGAAGAACATTGCTAGGAAACCCTACAGGCAACTGCAGAATCAGCTAAACTGTGCACAAAATAGGTCACTTCTGCATTATTGAATGTACTTAGCGCAATTACAGTCACGGAGAACCATTTTGAACTGAAAAAAATATGGTAAGGAAGAGAAAAGAAGGGAAAGCCAGCAATAGCACATTGTGAAGTCCTGTTCCTTCACAAGAGAATGCCATCCACAGGTCACCCTGTCTGGAAAAAGAATAGGCTTTAAAACGGACATGGCTTTTATCACATAATTAAAGGTTGCGAGAGGACACATTTAGGTTTTCTAGCACTGTGATGAACACTGGAAGCAAGAGCATGGAGTAAAGCATTAAAAATCTGTAACAGCAGCCTCTAGAAAGGAACCAGATGGGAGCTGCTACCCATGCAGGAACCTGGGTGGGGAAAGCTATCCTTCCCAAGAGCCCCACTGTCTTTCCACAAAGCCTTCTCATTGCTCGAAACTTCTCAGAAGAGCATGTTGGAAAGGGGAATAATGTGCTTTGCAGGGCTTTTAGCCTGTCAGATGGAGTAAAAACCAGTTTTCAATTCTCTGTTCTTGAGGGGCCACGCACCTTTGAAAGGTGGTCTCTGGAATCTGCTCCCCAGTGACCACCGACACCAACTCTTCTGCCTGGATATCCTGCTTAAAATTCACACCCAACTAACTCTAGTGAACAACTCTTGCTAAAGTCAGGCTCTTCCCCCAAGGAGCCAGAAAGTCTTGTATTGAACACACCCTGACATGTGAATGTCTTACATTAATGAAGCAGCTTGGCACAGAACGTGAAGATGACAAGTGCATTATGAGCATCCCTTCTTGAGCAAAGCAGTCCCCAGGCTGCACTTCTTCCCCTTGCAGACAAAAACCCTTGCAATCCGCTAAAGGCTTGAGAGTTCCCTTATGTGAAAACACAAATGAAACTTAATGACTTTAAAAGTAGTAAGGGCTCACCTTGGAAGCTGGGATTCAAACTTATTTGAATGGGACAACCAAGCAAAGGTGTGCCATGATGACTACAATTCTTACTGTGTAGCATGCAGACTGACAGGAAAGCATCATGAGGCATGGGGTATAGGGTTATTTCATGTCAACCAAATTTTTAATGTCAATTATCAAATTATTTCACATCAATCAAAATCACTCTCCACTCTGTTCTTAAGACACTCTCCAAACAGGCCATGAGCACTACTGAAAACAACAAGACTCCATTTTCTTTGCAGCATGGTTTCTTATGCAAGGTGAACGTTTTCATCATCTCAACAAGTGGGTTTCATAAACGAAAACTTAAGTGAAAATAAAACTATTCTGATTTTTGGTTTGTTTTTAGTACTTCACTTGAGAAATACAAGTCTGAAGATTATATGCGGGATAGCATTGATGCAGAAAGGGACTCTGACACCACACAAAACCATAATGAGACCAATTCTTCCATCTCCTCCTAATCCCTCTGAGAATGCATGATATTTACTTTTATCATCATCATTGTTCGACTTCCCAGCCATGACTGCCAGTTACAGTAGTACAGTATGTACTGCTCAGAGTTGCTGAGTCAAAGAAAAAATAGCTCAAGTAATTAGAAAACAAACAAACAAAAATAGACTTTTCTTTCCCTCCCCTCCTCCTCAAATAAAGCAACATCACAGACTGTGAATCACACCGCGGCCATCATATGTCCTTATCAAAAGCCTTATACTTGCTGTTTCTTTTGCTGTGTGTGTAGACAAGAAAAAAATGTTTCACTAGAGTTAGTCATCATAAAGTACCTGCTGAGTCAATCATTTATATTTGCAATGCAGGATATCTCAAGATTTCTGTTTCTGGACTGCAGATTTTTGGAGGAGGGAATATTAACTAGGGAGAGGTCACGTCGTACGTTTGATCCTAATATTTGTTGGCTTAGGAATAGCATGGCTTTGTGTGACTTGTTCAGTTTTACAACGTACCTACTGACACTGAAAGAATTTTATTTTTACAAGAAAATCAAGAAATATAATATACTATGTTGTATATACACTCTATGTCTCTCTTTGTGCCTCAGTTTGGACCATATATATTGCTAACACATAAACTGGACCCCTAAAAGCTTCTCTTGGACTGAAACTGAAAATTAACGATGTACAAGCATCCCAAGCAGTAGGTGAACAACAGCCTCATTTAAGTAACACCCGAAAAACTGGAATCAATTTACAATAAGTTTTCAAAACCAGCATTTAATGCAGCTGTAAAGCCTCTAAGCGACACAAGGATGTGTACTTCCAGGTAGAGATATGCTGCAACTGTGTTGAAAGGCACGGGCAGAATGCAAAATATATTAACTTTCACCAACCGCTGCTAGTGTATTTCTCTCTAAAGAAAGCAAATAGCTGAATAATCAACTGCAAATGTCTTCTGGGTCACAGAAGGAGGCGGAGAGGTTGAAACCTTGAACTACTGCTGCTGATGTATAGTATCTTTATCTCCCTGCTCCCTATGGTGTGTAGTTGCTGGTTATCTCAAAGGATGAATGACCTGCCTGCAATGAATTATGCCTGCTTATCTTCCAGACGGGGTATACACTAAGTCATTAAGTCATCTAAGAATATAACCCCAAGGGAATTACTAAATGAATGTGAAATCCTGTCCTGCTCTTAGCCGTTGTGTCAGACTTCTGTGTGCTACTGGTGCAAGCATGAGGGGAGCGAGGAGGGGGCTTGAACATCTCTCACCTGTTGGCTACCTGGTTTTGGCTGTTGACTTTTTCTACTTCTGATGTTGCAAAGTTAGATGACAACAGAATAATAACAGCCATTTCCTTCAGAGGAAGGGAAAACACGGCCCCTTCTGACCACCAAGATTTCCAAACCACAGCCTTACCAGCTGAGACAAGCAGTCAACGCGAGGCTAGCAGAGAGCTCACGGCTATCGTATTTGTGTTAGGATATAATGGGTTTTGTCCAGATGAAAGGGTGCACTTCTTCTGAAGAGCAGCACATTTTTTTTAATTAAAAGAAATTGATTTAGTGACAGGATTTACAATAGGGTATCTGACAAGCCCACTGACCTTCACACATACATACAAATGACTGAGGCTTGATGCATTCAGGGAAGCGGATTCTCACTTGAAACAATAAAACTGTTCAACACTGAGATCACTGACTCCTGCAGAAACTGAGGAACCCCCCCTAAGCAAAGTGTATCAAAGGAGGCTTAGGGTAAAGACTGATCTGCACAGCGAGCCTTTCCAGATAACACCTCACGAAGTCTGGGGGATAAATAACATCTTTAAACAGAGAGGAAAAAGTGTATCTGGCAAAGGGTCACCCATGCTTTATTACAGCCTGCAAAGCTCTAGATCACCACCATTTGCCTGAGATGCTCTATTTACTCTCCCTACTCCCGTTGCTCCGTGTACTGAGTAAGTCACTCAGTAGTTAAATATCTCCTCTCAAGTATTCTCAGCACCCACAAAGGAAAGAAGCTCAGCAGCATCCTTAATGAGAAGGAATCACACTAGCACCTCCAGACAGCGTTTGGCACTGTTTGGCACCCAGCCTCTAAAGCTGTTTTCAAGGGGCTGTTGCTCAGGTTTGGTTTCAGTTTCCCATTATCTGCAGCCAGGGTGATGAGCACACTCGGAGGTGTTTCCTTGGAAGTGGTGGTACAGCAGCCTCCATGCTCCACCCAGGCTGAACAGCAACCGAACCTGAGCTTTACTGGGAAGGAAAACAATCGGGATCCTCTGGGAAAGAACAAGCCCACCTGAACGGAAATCTGTGCCTTCACAAAAGGGGAACAACAATCTCTAACCTTCTGCCTGGCAATACCTACACCACACACAAAGAAACGGTGCTCAGCATCATTTCAGCATTCCCTCCTAACTTTAAAATGGTAGAATTAAAAATAATAATAATAATTTAGAAAAAGGTCAGTTTTCTTCTTCACTTACAGGCTTTACTAAATGCACACCCCTCCCAGCCTGGTCACCCTGATAGGTTTCCCCGAACATTACCAGATAAAAAAGAAAACTTAATCCTCGCTTGAATGTTCCTGGGACGGGGCCAAGATATTTATATCTTTCCAGGGCAAAACTCAAACTAGGCCTTGCACTGTCACTTGTGCCAAGAAAAGTCTTGCTAGGACATGGAAAAAGGAAATTACTCCCGTTTCCATGTGGACATCAGAAAACTTTGTCTGGAAACAGAAGATGCCACACAGATGGTCAGACAGCAACCAGATTTCCTTTAGAAAGCTCCACACACCACACTTTTTAAAATTTTTTGGAGGACAGTTCAGGTTTGTTGTTCTTCTATGTGCATTTTGTTGTTTTGTTGTTTTTTTTTTTTTAAATCAGGACCTTCTACATGAATAAAAACCCTTAAGTAGCCCGTGTTTCTTTTTCAAACAGTACTTTGCACCCACAGACATACTGGCCACCTCCGGAAGCATGATTTTAATCTTATCTTCCCATGCATAGTGGTTTATATAAGGACGTAATTTTCGTTCTTTTATGTAACACCTATTTTTTCACACTGTGCCTCCAGCCACTACCATAAATGAGGAGTTAAACTGCATGATGGTGAAAAGATTTCATTAATAGACTAGC
Source organism: Scopus umbretta (assembly GCA_013400535.1). Taxonomy (NCBI): domain Eukaryota; kingdom Metazoa; phylum Chordata; class Aves; order Pelecaniformes; family Scopidae; genus Scopus; species Scopus umbretta. The sequence continues at coordinate 26,818 of VZTL01042869.1, forward strand.
TTCTAAGCTTGCAAGCAGTCTGCTAAAGGAAAAATAAAAGCAACAGATTTTCAGTTTTAGTAGACAAGGACAGCAAGGGCTCCCTTGTTAGCTTCTATTTATGGTCCCACAGCAGATGACCTGAATCTCCTCCATACTCATCCCCCTCTACAGAGCCTATAGCTTAGATTATTCACTTCTTAATGAAAACACCACCTGCCAGATGGACAAGAGAATAATTACATTACACTTACATTAATAAAATACATACAAGTCCCGTTTGCTGTGCACAGAGCGGTGCTTTACATCTGGATCTGTGTACAGTAGAAAGACTCTCAGAAATGGGATTTTCCTTGCTGTATTTTATGGTAATGAAGATCAAGATCTGATTCATGCAATTGCCTGATGNGGAAAGAACAAGCCCACCTGAACGGAAATCTGTGCCTTCACAAAAGGGGAACAACAATCTCTAACCTTCTGCCTGGCAATACCTACACCACACACAAAGAAACGGTGCTCAGCATCATTTCAGCATTCCCTCCTAACTTTAAAATGGTAGAATTAAAAATAATAATAATAATTTAGAAAAAGGTCAGTTTTCTTCTTCACTTACAGGCTTTACTAAATGCACACCCCTCCCAGCCTGGTCACCCTGATAGGTTTCCCCGAACATTACCAGATAAAAAAGAAAACTTAATCCTCGCTTGAATGTTCCTGGGACGGGGCCAAGATATTTATATCTTTCCAGGGCAAAACTCAAACTAGGCCTTGCACTGTCACTTGTGCCAAGAAAAGTCTTGCTAGGACATGGAAAAAGGAAATTACTCCCGTTTCCATGTGGACATCAGAAAACTTTGTCTGGAAACAGAAGATGCCACACAGATGGTCAGACAGCAACCAGATTTCCTTTAGAAAGCTCCACACACCACACTTTTTAAAATTTTTTGGAGGACAGTTCAGGTTTGTTGTTCTTCTATGTGCATTTTGTTGTTTTGTTGTTTTTTTTTTTTTAAATCAGGACCTTCTACATGAATAAAAACCCTTAAGTAGCCCGTGTTTCTTTTTCAAACAGTACTTTGCACCCACAGACATACTGGCCACCTCCGGAAGCATGATTTTAATCTTATCTTCCCATGCATAGTGGTTTATATAAGGACGTAATTTTCGTTCTTTTATGTAACACCTATTTTTTCACACTGTGCCTCCAGCCACTACCATAAATGAGGAGTTAAACTGCATGATGGTGAAAAGATTTCATTAATAGACTAGCTTCTAAGCTTGCAAGCAGTCTGCTAAAGGAAAAATAAAAGCAACAGATTTTCAGTTTTAGTAGACAAGGACAGCAAGGGCTCCCTTGTTAGCTTCTATTTATGGTCCCACAGCAGATGACCTGAATCTCCTCCATACTCATCCCCCTCTACAGAGCCTATAGCTTAGATTATTCACTTCTTAATGAAAACACCACCTGCCAGATGGACAAGAGAATAATTACATTACACTTACATTAATAAAATACATACAAGTCCCGTTTGCTGTGCACAGAGCGGTGCTTTACATCTGGATCTGTGTACAGTAGAAAGACTCTCAGAAATGGGATTTTCCTTGCTGTATTTTATGGTAATGAAGATCAAGATCTGATTCATGCAATTGCCTGATGCAAATCTACTTGATGTGGGAAAGGCAGCTCTTGGAGTAATAAACTGCCTTTCCTTATCATCTGAGCTCGCTGGGTTTTGTAGGCCAGGGTTCAACTATTGCATCTGCAACGCGCTACCATTCCCACCTGAAACAGCAAGCAGACAGACAGAGACACCACCAGGAGCCACACAGGAGGACAGAGCTCTAAGGGGAGTCAAATAGAGACAGGGACCTTATCTGAACTTGATAAAAAAGCTTTGGATTTAATTTTAGGGGTGAGCAAAAGTTCAAGCCAATTAAGCCCCTGTATCCCTAATATTACCCACAGCATCAACCAACAGCATGTCCTACTCTGGTGGTGTGTCTCAGGGAGCATTTCCACCTCTCTGCTAAAAGCTTTATTATTCATGTTTCTGGGAACCAGGGGTAGAGAACTAGAAAACAAAATGCCTGAATGGGCGATGTAGCACATAATAGTTTCATCATTAAAAAGATGGCCACAGAATGAGTCACTTACTGTACGGCCACAGCTGCATCTGCGTTGCATTGAGGAGTGCAGAAAATTGATTTCCTGCCCCAGGAACGTCCTGAACTGTTATGGCTTTTATCCAGGAGGGCAACAAGACCAGCAGGCGCTTTCTGCTGGTTGAATCTATTCCTCTCTTCCCCTAAGAGAGGCTACATCTTTAACAAAAAAAGGCTACACTTTTAAAGTTTAATCTCCAGAAATTCTGCTATCATAGAAATTTTGGTGATACCATTTCTTTCTGTCTGTCCCGCTACTCCAAACAGAAGCACTTCTCTGGGGTAGTGAGATTTTTCCAACCTATTCCTAGTTTTCTTGGCTTCTGTTCCCTAGACGAAGCAGAACTGTAAAAGACCCTTTGGGGACTTATCAATCCATGTTTGCAGACACTTGAGGAAACTACTGTTTACTTTGACTGAAAACTTAGATTCTGCCATTCAGTTCAATGGTACCAGAAATGCATGATGTTTGCATCTCCTGGGTGGCAGTTGTCCTTGCAGGGTGGAAAAAGAGGAGGAGCACAGCCTTCGTTTTACACCTGGTTCACTCCCTCTGCTACTGGGAAAAACAGTGAAGTTTCCCCTTAAAAGGACTATCGTGATTTGGGGAAGTAAAGAAGATGGAAGCAGCCCAGAGCTAACACTAAGCAACATTGCAAAAGCCTTGCACACAAGCCATCCTGTCTTTCTGGCTGACGATTAAACGCAGATTTCCTTGAGGGAAGAAAACATCTCCATCAGTTTGCCTGAGACCCGAACATCAGTCCTAGCCAGACAGCAGTCCTACTTTCACCAGGAGCCAGACTCTAGCCCTGGATGGTTTCCATCAGGATCCCATTAAGCCTGTGCATGTGCAGCTCTCTCGGAATTTGCAAGAGCCACGTGTGTATTTCAAGAGCAGATTTGGATGTTGTGTTTGTTTCTGGCTTCGTAATGGTTCTCATGTCCCTTAAATAACAGCCCGTTTTCTGGAAATTCGGTAATTTCTTAAACATGTTCACAAGTTTATCCTTCTTATCTGGCAAACAATATTGAAGCTATCAAATGTCTGTAGCTTTTGTTTTTATATTTGAAGACAAAAGACTGTTTCTCTGAAGAAAGATAATGGGTTAGACCACGTACGTCGGTCCTCAGGAATTTTTTTTCCTTACCATACCAGTGCCCGCAGAGGTCCTGCTACATATGGCTCCTGGTTTGTCTCCTAGGTTCCACCAAGTTAGTCGAAGCCATATGTAGCTGCGAGGTGTCACAGAATTGGACTAACGCCTGTGTCACAAAACCAAAAATTACCTCAGAACACAACATACGCAAAGAAGAAAAACTTTCCAAAGACCAGAGTTCAGGTAGCCCATGCTGCAGATCATCTGTGATCCCAAGCAATTCCCAATGTTCTTGGCAAAAGCAGGGTATAGATCTAAATTCCCCAAACGCAGCAATGTTTATTGCACTAGCTCGGTGATTCACTAAGTACAGGATGTGCCCAATTATTCTCTGTGTTTTTCCAATCCTATTTCATAAACTTCAGTTGCACAAGTACAGCAATACATTCTTTCTTGCTTGTCCATTAAAATTCATTTTAAGAAAGGCCATCCGACTTGAACAATAAAATCACCAACTGGCTATATGCATGGTTTTTTGGTTTTGTTGCTGTAACCATGGAATCAAAAACCTCAGCTGTTAAGTGCACATATTCTGTGATACAATCACTTTCTTTTTTGTCTCAACCTGCTGGGAAAAGTTTTGCTTTTAACTTAGGATGCTGGGTTTGTTCCAAATCCAAAAATTAAAAACAGCAGTTCTGAGGGACACAGATATCTAAGCCAACAACATTTGGCTGCCTAACATAAAAATTAGCAGAATTGTTATTACTAAAAACAAACCATTAGATCTTTCCAAGATAAATAAAAACTTAGAATTTTGACTATCAGTCCAGAAACAAAGCTCCTAATTTATTTTGCTTGAACACCACACCATGGATAAAATAGATACAACTTCAATTTCTGTATCTCTAAAGCTAATCTTACTACCTTAAGCAAGCTGGCTGGAAACTGAATCTTCACCTTTTTTTTCCTCCTAAGATGAGTTACTACAAGTAAACACAATCCTTCTATTGCCGTCAAAATATCATTGAGTTAGCATGGCTGACAGAAAACCATACCTTGACAAGCATGTCCCATACTCAGGGCTACAGGTTTGAGATTTTATGAATGAAGTGTGGGTTTTGTTGTGAAAGTAGCAGACACGGCAACATGAAAGATGAATGCGGTGCAGGGTCCCCATCTCCCACCACAACACACATGGAATGTTTACTCCAGCAGTTAGGAAATATGATGAGAGTAGTTTATATATAATGAACCAGTTTTCACCTGGAGAGCTCACACCATCCTACTTGAAGCAGACAGGCCAGTCTGAGGTGCAGTGGCCTTCCACCAGCCACGCAGCACCCATGCCAGAGATGCAAAGGAAACCTGGACTTCCTAAGCCTCCAGCTAGGATCACCCTGGCTGTGTCCACATGAGTGGGTGGTCCAGAGCAGTTTTGAAGCAACCCCCTGCTGGCTGTCCCTCCTGTTGCATCCTGGCTTCATTTGTGGGATGGCTCTGCTGGACCCAAACTAGATTTCTTTCAGAGAAAACTAAATGGGAATTTCAGCTCTGGGGATGCACCAAATGCCCTTCCATCTTTCAACAGAGATTGAAACATCTGAAAGAAGTGGTTGGATAGGATAGGACAGGACAGGACGGAATAGACTAGACTAGACTATTTTAGTTGGAAGGGACATGCAACAATCATCTAGCCCAACTGCCTGACCACTTCAGGGCTGACCAAAGGCTAAAGCATGTTATTAAGGGCATTGTCCAAATGCCTCTTAAAACACTGACAGGCTTGGGGCGTCAACCACCTCCCTAGGAAGCTTGTTCCAGTGTTTGACCACCCTCTCGGTAAAGAAATGCTTCCTAATCCAGTCTAAACCTCCAGTAGAGCAGCTTTGAACCATTCCCACATGTCCTATCACTGGATACCAGGGACAAGAGATCAGCACCTCCCTCTCCACTTCTCCTTTTCAAGGAGATTCAACATACATATGCGGTGGGGACATTTGGTCCAAAGGACCAAACTAAATCTAGTCTGGAATAAAATGCTTGGTTTGAATATATTGTACATACAGGAGTCCCTGCACCTGCTGCTTTCATCTACTCATCCTCTCCCACTGTGCCAAACAGCATGGTAAAGTCCCTGTCCCTCCAGCACAGAGAGCTGCCAGGCCAGCCAGTGCCTCTTGTTATTTGCGCAGGACAGACACCTACTGTATTTTTCCTGGACAGCACAAACAAATCATTTTATGCACTACATTTGATGAAGAACATACTAGTGACCTTCTTCAAATTCCAGATGACAAATTCAGAAGGCAGATTGGATTTCTGGTATAATGGTGTTGACAATGCAGGGAGGATTTTATCCCCTCGTCCGGCTCATATGTGCTCTTCTTTACCAGGACTTGCACATCTGTTAAACCCGATCACAGCAAATATGCTGGGAGCAGTTCCCTCCTGCAAACCTGTCTCACCTACACTGCTCCACAGGGATGAGTGACACCTGAAAGGGAACTATGATCGTTTGATGTGGCCCATTAATTAGCCCATCCTCTCTCTCCACTGCAGTACAGAAGGCAGAGACTGAGTTGCTTTGAGACACTAGGATCTGACAAAACAACGCCATCTAAAACTGGTTGGCCAGTTTGAAGCAAGCCCCCCTCCTCTTCCTCTCAGCAGAGGTTTACCTCTGGCAGCTGACCAGCACTTCAAGGAAATTAGTGTCACCTCACCGCTTGGTGTACGCACCCAGCAGTCACTGGTCAGGCTTTGCAACCTCACTGGAGAGAGACACAAGACTAAGACAGGCCAAATTAAAACCCTAAGCCCATTAATCACACCCTCATGACTTCAGATAATGCAACCTGCAACGTGCACCATATGCTTATATAGGTCTTGCCTTCGGCCATAATCTAGATTATGGAATAAACTGGGAGCAGTGCTGCGGTGAGAAAAAGAAATGACACAAGTGAGGAGGGACAGGCCAGGGTCACGTGAATGCACTCCCTTGACGAAAGGCAGCTATGCAGAGAGTTCATACCTGAACTCAAATGGCTCGATTAACATTCCTGAAATGAAACTCATCAATTCTCCACATAAAATGAGGCCAAAAACTGATGGCACGTACCCACTCTTTGACACGCTCAGTGCTTGAAGTGGAGTTCAAATGGATCATTGCAGCTTCACAAAGTTCTCTGTGAAGAACTGCCAAAGGAGCAAAATTATGTGAAATACCACTTCATCATTCCTACAGTGGAAGCAATGTGCAATCACAGAAATCGCAGCGGAAGAATGCAGCTGAAGTAGTTCCTCTGACCTGCTGCAAGGCACTGAGAAAGCTCTTCAGCCTTGCTGGTGAATTGCAGGGAGCTCAGCAGCACAGTCATTTCATGCCTGTATTTGCAGACAATGTTGCATGGTATTTTAAGATCTGCATTAATAGAAATCCTTTCAATAAAAAAAAAAATCAAATGAAAATTGGACATACTCAAATTACATTATTTCCATGCTATGTTAAATATGAATTCTGTTCGGTATAATTGCAGAATATTTCATGTGGAAAAAAAAATAATTTTGAGGGGGAAATGAGCCATGTGGAGATTCACAAAGATTTAAAATCAAAGGCACCAGAAAATGAGTAATCCTATTACACCAATTGTTTAAAGTCAATGTCTTTCTAAAAAACGTGCTGAATTTCCAATAGATTCCAACCTGATACAGGAAGGTTTGGATAAACTGATACGGTACAGTGCTACATGGTTCTTTCTAATCCTAACATCTGTCTGTGCTAACAGCTAAACTAGAAAACACCCAGCCTGTTTCCATCTCCCTTGCACCAACAGACAGCTTGCTTAGGGATTTTCATGAACATGAGTTGTTGAAGGAGCTTGTTACCTCCTGTGGCAGTAGCCATGGAAGACACAGCCTACAACAAAACACCGGTGGGCCCTCTTAGTGTCAGGGCAATGCTGCGGGCTGCCCATCGTGCCAGGTCTGGGACAGAGAGGTCAGAAGAGGGATCTATTTCTAACTTGGCTTCAGTCGCTGCTGTGACTTTCAATCCTATTACTCAGTGGGAGAAACATCAAAAGATAGATACACACTTGAAGAAATTGCAAAATTTGTTCCACTTACATGTGGAAACAAATCTGCCACAGACCCAGATCACTCTGAAGTCCCTGACAATGGACATGAACAGTGGGTGAGGCAGGAGAGGATAAGCTGATTCCAAATATGCATGTTTTCTGGATGCGTGCTTTCCCACAGCTCCTCCAACCAACTCACAGACATCTATGCCCAAGTCTTTGCAGAACAAGGGTTACACTGAGGAGGACAAGTCCCAGAGGGAAGCTGTCCCTGTGATCCTTCAATGCTTAACATGTTCTCTCAACAGCCTTAGTCTCCACATACAATGCGCCTGAGTTTTTATTCTATCTCCCAAAATCTTTTTTTGCCTGCAGATAGAGAAAGATCGTTTCTAGGTGATAAAACTGTGTTAATTCCTGCAGCTCCACCTGGCAGAAACAGCAGGACACTTCAAACTATGGGGTTTGCATGGAAGACATTTACCTTACATAGGGCTTTAATGAACACAATAGCAAATGTCTTTTTATCTGCATCAAAGACCTGGTATCAGCTCGAAATCCCACTAGCTTAATAAAATACAAAAAGGAAAAAAAAAAGAGGGGGGCAGCGGGATGAGAACTGCCCAGAAGCTCTCATATTTATAGTCCCATTCAGCCCACCTGAAAGGGCTTGTTTATACCCAGGTGAAAAGCTGAGACTGATGCTAGGATTGGGAAAGAGTCTTTTTCTGACCTAAAGAGACCAGATTTAGATATCTGTAGTACCTAAGTGCTACCTAAATGCTGGAATGGGAAGGGTGGGGAGTTGAGTGAGTTTCCTCAAGAGCGTGGTTCAACCCAGCAGAGATGTGAGCTGTGATGTGGAGGACCCTCTCCTCCCTCGCCCAGAGAGAGCGCCTTGGGCACGCACAGCCCTTGTTGAGTGCCCACACATCAACGGATGCCACAGCTCCCGGAGAAGCTCATGGTGGGGGGGGCATCTCCAGGTGACACCGCTTCCCCCCAATGAGGCTAGGAGCACAGAGGGCACAACAGGGAATACTGTGGAGGCAACTGTGTTTTGCCCAACCTCTTCCAGTTTGAGTAATCTTAGATAATATGTGTGACAATAGTAGGTAATAAACAAATGCATAAATATCCAACCGTAAGCCTCCTGAGCTCCTTTGATCATGGTGAGCCACACTGTCAGACACTTGCAATGCTGCACACCCTGCCAGGAGGCTGGGGGGAGGCACCAAAAAAAACGCCACCAAACATACCATGCGGTATCTCAGTGAAAACTAATCTGCGTTAGCTGCTCTGCTGAAAAGCAAGTCACAGAGCGGGGGAAAGGGGAGCTCGCCCTCCAGAGCTGGTGCTCTGCCTGGGGACAAACACCGGTTTGCCAGCATTCCCGTCCCACGCAGAGCCCGGCTGCCACCGCATAGCATGGATGAGCGTCCTGCCTGCCCAGCCAGCGCGGGCAAGCCATGTTCTCTTGTGTTTAGGGCAGAGAGGACTCAAAGGCTAAACATCCTTCCTGGACAGGGACTACAAGGACAAACCATGATTTTTGTTAGCAATTCCTGTGCTGCAGACTGATGCTTTCTCTAAAAATGTCAACGTGCACCATTAGAAGCGTACAATGCTTCTACCCCTCCCCAACCAGTCTTGTTAATAAAACACAAAGGCATCCTCTTAAGCAACCTTCCTCATGTAACTCCCCCTCAAGCCAACAGTAGCCAACCACTAAAAATAGTTAAAGGTAAAAGCTGTTCTATGAAGGTCCTAAAGATGACAGCAGCACTGCGTGCCTTGAAGGAATCGTTTGTCCATAACATCTCAAGCATTCAAAGAGATGGACAGAGAGATGCTTGGCTTAATGCTACTTCCCTACTCCCCTCCCCTCCTTCCTGGAAAGGGTATTATGAACACTTTGCTTCAAGTACCCAAAACAGTCCCTGGCTTTAAATGCCTCTTTCTTCCAGGAATCATTTCAATGTAGGCCACTCTATTTATGCTGCTCTTCTGTAATCGGGGGATGAAAGAATATCGCTTGCAAGACACGACTGCTTGGTTCACAACCCATCTCCAGGCAGTGCCAACAATAGGACTGCTTACGGCTAATCCATTTACTCGGCTTACCTGTTATACTTCCATCCCCTTAATAAGCACTACACGGCAGCTTCGCCAAACTCGGAAACTGCTAAGTGACCCGTAGTAACCTCCCCTGTGCCACGTACTTGGAAAGCTGTGGATCTGGATTAAGGCAGAAGCAAACCAAAACTGCCATGGAGCTTCTAGTGGCCTGCCAATGAGAGAAGACATCTACGCCTTTCCCTGCGCGGAGGCACCACTATAACCACCAGTGGATGCAAGCTAACCGTGGCTAACCTTCAAGGAACAGAAGCCAGACATGACACCAACAGAAGCTTCCTCTTCAATGTCTGGAAAAAAATCACATTATACTACCCTCCGTCTCCTCTGAGTTTTTTACACCCTCAAGCAGGCAGAAGAGGTTCCCAACATGCTGCTGACCTCGCTCGTAAAAGGGCCTGCAGCCTCCTGCAACTGGCTCTACTACACCAGAGCTCAACACCTCCCTTCTCTTCAAGAGTCTCAGTGCTACTTCCTCATGCGAACTGCCATGCAAGGTAACAGGCAAATAAAAAGCAGCAGGAAATGGAGGCTGGAGCTTCAATGGTTTCAGAAGAGCTGCAGCTCCCGCATCTACAAACTATTATAAGGTATCAACCTTCTTGCCAGGAAAATGGTTGGTGAGGTCTATGTTTGAGGTGATTTTGGAAAGGGTCAATCATTTACAAATGCAGTGGCAAACCTGTAACATAAGAAAAACCTAATTTTTCCAGCACATGCACAGCAGAGCAGGAAAGTAGATGGAGAATACAAAAAAAGGAATGAAACACCCACATTATTTCCACTTAAATCAAACCCAAAACACTTAACATAACTGGGTAGGTAAAAAAAAAAATCTATCTTTCCCTATGGAGAGGTCGAGAGAGGGAAGCGGAGATTTTGGAATGCTGACATAAAACATATATTAAATTACAATGCCAAGCAAACAAAAATCCACAAAGCAAATTCAATTAAAAAAAAAAAAATCAACAAAAAACCAAACCTAACAGTGACTACAAAATTTATTATTAAAATTTGTAATAGAAATGAACTTTCATGGAGAGTTCAGTTACAAAACCAGATACTAGTGGCGTAGCTGTGGAGCAAAAGAAGAGACTCAAATACTATGAACCATCTTTGCAGACACTTTTCAGGAGGTATTGAAGTACGTGAGAGAGAAAAAAAGGCAGGGGAAAGTTCCTGTCCCCAATCGCGGGGAGTACAGTTGCGTGCCAAGCTACAAAGTAAGTCTCTGCAGAAGCAGGTACATAAAGAGGGTTCTGCTCCCACAAAACTCCAGATCAACATGGGAAAAGGTCTCCTCCTACCACCAGCTTTGGCCACTTGAAAATCAGGCATCCGGACAAAGCTAGGGGTCATGACTGCCTCAGCGGACAATAAGATGGGTATAAGGAATCACCCTCTGTCTCTCCTTCCAGTGACTACACAGGGGCCACTAGCTATGCATTTAGACTTGGTGCCCACCCCGTGACTGCTAAAGGCAGGGGAGATAGGAAAACAGACTCGACCTCGACATGTCTGTGTGACAACAGGATGCTCCAAGCCTCATAGTTAAATCTGAAGAGCAAAGGGCAGTGTACATCCTAATGAACATCTAATGTAGAGTTTTGAAATGTCTCTGTCCAGTAATATATTTATCCCTGTAAGTCCTTCCTGAATATTATTAAAGCACTTAATTTATTCATATGAATCTTTATAATACAGGATAAAGTGACCAGTAGTACTGAGTCTTGCAGTTCACAGTGAACAGGCTGGTTTATCCAAGAGTAAATACAACCTTTGATTTAATTTCTACTTGTGACATAGGACCATCATGATAAAATCCCCCACCCTCGGTGGGACCAGTGGTCCCTCTACCCAGTAACCCCTGTAACTCTTGGGGAAGAGGCCAAGAAGAGGGATGGCACAAGGTGAACCCTCCTGCTTCCAGCAGCTCAGGGACACTGGAGAGCAGAGGTGAGATTTTCACGTTGTAAAAAGCCCATCCCTCAAGCCTGCTCCATTAACCTCTGCCTACTGAATTCCACTAACTGTATAAAATAATATTTGTTCCTTTACATCCCATGTAAACAAAAATCTTTGAAGAAAAAAGGTCACAATTAGAAAGAAGAAATAATTTGTAGGTAAGAACTAATTTTCCCATCAAGATTGCAGAAACGCTCTGGAGCAGACACTAACATGTGGAGTAGCAGCACTGTGGCTATTGAGCAAAAGGAAAGCACGTTCGTACCTTTAGCTTCACAATCAAACGGAATTCAAAGATACTGAGTCCCTAGCTGTGAGAAGCAATTTATTCATAGTCTGGTGTATACAACACTTGACACTACAGCGGGCAGCTTGACTGGCCTTCACTATACATAATTATTATTTGTTAGACCTACCATTTATGCTGAACTAGCTTATTTCTTATCTTCATCTACTTCTTTCAAGTATTTTCTTCCCAATTAAATTCCTCGCGTTTGAGAAATCCTCACTACGCTGCTTACAATCACTGCAATGTCCATAGGGAAGTTACACGGCTAACGATGACTGTCCTCAATTCTCAGCCGTTTCTGAGAGATCAGTACTTTGTGAAACTTCTCCCCCATCATTTGGTAAGTGAAGGTCCACTTCTGCTTTCTCTTGCTCTGGGAGATCAGATCAAGACCCCGGTTTCTTCCTACAGCCCCCCCATAATATCTTCACTTTAATTGAACTGAGCTCCCCTGCATTTTATTTTGGTGGAAAATGCTGAAACATTTCACAACAGCAGCTTTTGCTCCTTTCATTGGACTGAAAATTTTCGTGCTTCCACTTTTTCCAGATTCAGGCTAAAAACGTCAAAGCCAAAGATCTCTGTGAAATATAAATTTCTATTCCCCACCATCCCTCACTGCTAGAAAATGCCCCAGAACAACCACACCGGCAGGATGCCCCCGCACAGCAAGGCTCCTTCCACTGCTTTACCAACTGACCTGCACAGGAACATCCCAAGTCCAGAGCCTGGTGTCAATCTCCAGATAACTATTATCAACCAGGGAAGGGATGGGGGAGAGAAGTCAGACAGAATTTCCTAAAACGTGACATATTTGTCTTTCATCACATCACCTGGCACACCTATCTAGCATATAACCCTCCCGACAATTGGAGCAGCTAAAAGTAGACAATCCTACAGTCACTCAATGCACAAATATTCACCAACATGTACCCTCCACACCTACCAAACACCAATAACACTTTGTAGTGCCTACGGATGGATGTGAAACTAGTACTTGATGGAACAATAAATAGGGTTTTAGAGAATTCCGTTATTTCAAAAAGCTTGGAGTGTCTGTAATAGAAAAAAAAAACCCAAAAACAACATAACGAGCAATACTTATGTAAGTGATATTAAAAAGTGTAAAGGACTATCAGAGTAAAGCCCTAGAAGACACATCTTCCAGAGAGGACAGGAGGAGTCCAATTGACTCAGATAATCTAAGAGAAGACCAAGAGGTGACCTGGTCATATGTACCTTCTGACCATGCAAAGATCTCTGATAGCAGACATCAGCTGAAGTTAGCACATGAAAATGGAATACAAAACCCCAAACAGTGGCTTGACAAATGGAAAAACAGTACCAAACTTATTATTCAAAAAAAGGTAATTGACCACTGGAAAAAATTCTAAGAGCTTTATCATCTCAAGTCTTTAAATCAGGACTGGATGCCTTTAAAGTACCCTCAAGCTCAGCCAGAATTTATGGGCTTAATGCAGGAATTATTAGATGAAATTCAATGTCCTGTATGTCACACAGATAGCAGACAATGAGCATAACGGGTCCCTCCAGCTTTAAAATCTGTTAATTCTACTCTATATGTGCTAGAAACTCAATTACATGTTGTAGCTAGCAAAACCTAAACAAATATTATCACTTTGCTGCAAAACACAAGCTAAAGAAGGAACAGTTTAAAAGTCACAAAGCATCACAAAAGGAGGCTTCTCAGTGCACCTTAAGACAAAAGTGCACTAATAAATTAAAAAAAAAAAAAAAAAGACACTTTATAAAACTCATCTAGATCTAAGGCAATTTCTCTTCACATTACCCCAGTGGTAACACACAATGTTTTTAATAACATTTCTTGGTTAATGATGAGTATCAATAATTATAACAAAATGCACTCACCTATTTTCCGCACATGAATGGGAAAAAAAAAGAATAAAGGGAGGAGAATTCTCTTTTCAAATCCACCACCTGTACCTTAGTTGATAAGAAGTGCTCTCTTTACAGGTGCTTTTCCCAGCATGAAGAAAAAAATTCACAGAGAGTAAAATACTTCAGGTTGAAACAGCAATTTCCATTATTAGCACTAGCAGACATTAGCATTTAATGTCTTTCTCATAAAGATGCATCCTACTTTGTGTCTGGCCTGGATGAGGGACCCATAGTGCTGGGTGCTATATGAATGCAGAATACCAAGAGAAGCTCACTTTCTCAAACAGCTTATTTAGAGCAAGGTGTCTCTTTTCCACATCTTGAGGAAATGCAGGTAGGTGAGAGAAACGTACTTTTCAGAAACCATAGGGGCACTGTGCATCACCCAGCGTCTCTCCCTTCCCCTTCGTGCCATCACCTCCCATCCCTTCTTGCTATAAGGTTGAACGGTATGTGCTTACTTACACTTGTGAGTTGATTAATCAAGGCTGCTGCTACATAAAATGAAGTAGATAGGGCTCCATCATAATTCCACATTAACGTCAGTTCATTTAATCTGATCCCTTTACTATACTCAATCATTAGGCATAGTTTTCAAATTTGCAGCTAATTATTAATAGCAAGAATTTTCTGGTGATTTTTTCTCCCCCCTAACAAAACAGAAAAAAAAGGACTAGTCTGTCTTTTTTTGAGAACAGGCTTTTTCTTAGTAATAAAAAGGATCATATGACAACAGTTTTGCAGTGTATCATGCAAGCTCTGTTGGAGTCAATCCAATTTCTATACAAGTGCTGCCATTTGGACAACAAAGCCGCCTTATTGAAACGGGCAGGCTTCATCTTAATTCTGGCCCTACTGAATGGAGAGTACACACTAGCTGGGGAACAATGAACCAAGAAAAGAGTTACAAATCTCTCGTGACAACTGCACGCCAAGGAAGAGAAGATGCATTATGATAGCGTTGTTTGCTCTGCTCCTTTCCAAGACCACTTTCAAACAAAGATGGCTTTTCTGTGCCCAAAACTGAAAGCTCTTTCCAGATTTTGCACATGTATCTTCCAACTCCATCACCCATTCAGTGAGACCCTCCATTACAGCTCTGCCCCTTGGACAAAGGTGAGAAAATAGAGGCTCCCACCTTCCCAGTCCCTTCCCTCTCCTCCCGTCCTCACCCGTCACCCCTGTTATTTAGGGCCTCCCCTGCTATTTTTGTGTTAAGGCACATACAACTGGACTATTGTATTGTTCTGGGAGAAAAAAAGTATTTGCCCCTTATTTGATTTACAATAGTTACTTCTCAGTGAAATTTAACTTCTGAATTCCTGAGACTTCCTGAAGTCTAGCTTAGCACAAGAAGCCCTGCCTTGACCTTGGCTCCTGCAAGGAATGGGGGTAGCTTGCCTCACCCTGGTCCCCAACTCATCCAGGGACAGAAGCTGAAACTCCCCACATGACATATTTTCATACACCATTACATACAGCTGTAGAAGTATATGCTAAAGTGTACGGGTGATGAGATATATTGTTCAATAATGTGCATGACATCCCTTACACAACAGGTTAAAAAATGCTGTCTCCTACCTAGTGTTTCTGTCCAACACGTGTTTTTAAGTGGGAGCAGAAGCAACCAAGGTAACTCCACAAAGGAGAAAAAAATAAAATAAAATTTCAAGGTAGCAGAAGATCACCTGTGCACCTCTCATTCACGCCAGCAGTTCTCACGTGGCCGCGTGTGACATTACTGAGGGGAACACACACTCCTAGGCAGAAAGGGTCGGTGACTCCAGGCCTGGCTCTCGCTTGCAGCAAAGCTTTTCCACTTTTGCTTTAGTTTGCATGGCAGAGAGACTCAGACTGCCTACGTGGGAGCAAACCAAATCTTTTCTCGCAATTCAAGACAATTTTACCAGTGTTTGGCAGTAGTACTAGAAAACACAGCAATGTGTATTTATCCCGACCAAGGATGATTACAGCTCTTCAGGCTGCTTGCTTATTGGTAGGGTAAATGCTAGGACACATATACACCCATATAAACATACATACACATAGGAAGATAGGACAAAACCTTGTGAAACCTGAGAAACAGGCCAGCTCAGTCCATGAGCTTCCATGTAATGAGTTCCTTAAAACCTTTCAGGTATTTACTCTGGCAAATACAACCTGATAATACAGGTATTTGTAATATAAATCAAATACAGGTGTGTGCATGTTTTTTTTTTAATTAAAGCAATTACAATCTTCTAAATATTTTAATATAAAGCTTTGCTTGGTAATTCTGGTAAGAAGTTCAGGAAAATACCAGCTTCAAAGGACTCCTGGAGAGAAACACCAACTCATCACAAAACACTAGGCATTTACAGAGAGATTCTTCAAGGACAGCAGCAACAGTTTTTTCTTCATATCCCAGAAAAAGCCAACAGGAGTTGAGAGACTAACTCTTCTAGTACAGCTGAAAGTCTCCTCCTTACTGTTCAAATGGAAACACCAGAAAGCAGGAATGACTTTAAATTAAAAGGCATTTAAATTAAAGCCATTTCTGTCACACCTGGTTTCAGAAACCTCCTATTTCTAATGCTGATTTATATAAAACATCCCTTGGAAAGGGGGGATGGAGGGTCAAAAGCAGGACCGGTACCCTTCACATGCCCACACACAGGCGACGGCAAGAGGCACTTTATTTTCCTTATTAATAAATAGCTTTGACTTCTCACTCAGTGAAAAGGAATTAATTTTTTCTCCAGTGGATTGCAGCATCTTGGCAGCAAACACAGAACACCAGTTTAATCTTTCTAGACCAAGTCCTCAAGCTTCGATGATGTGAATGAAAATATGCGAAGGGAGTTTTTCTCTCTGCGAGTAATTGCATGGGCGGGAGATGAAGCAAGTCACAGACCTAATGAGCAGATTTGCTCAGCTCAGCCATTTTGCTGTCCGGTGAGGGAAGCACAGCTTCTGTTTTCTTTGACGAAATGGGATTACAGCTCAAGTTTCTTCTGAGACCAGGAACCTGGGTCCACAGCCTACAACAACCACTGCTCACTTGCCTTTAATCTAAATTACTGAAAGATGGGGAAAATTGAAAGCCCTGGAAGCCAGGAGATTTTGAGAACATCAGGAGGAGGTAAAAAAGTAACAAGTCCAGTCACTCTAAGTACTCAGAGAAGCCCCTGGAGCTAGAAGAGGTGTGCAGGATCATGCAGTCCCGGCCGGGCGATATCCTCCAGGATCTCTAGAGCAATGGGCACAGCAAGACAACAGCAGACCCGGGCTGTGCCTAACAGGTCCTCCCACCAAAAATAAATTACAAAATACAATGCGAAAGGTACCCGAAGGCAATAATCACCAATCTGCTAATAAAGGCAAAGGTTGACTATGTTCAAAAAGCTGCTAGATCAGCTACATGAAGATCTCGACTCTCCACTGAACACTTTGTTTGAAGACCACAGCTAAAGCTGGCTGACATAAATCAGTCAAGAGAAACGCAATGCAGTTCAAAATATTTGCAACAAAGAGAGTTTGTATACTCTATCTAATTATCAGGTGTCTCAAGAATACACTTAAATAATCAGATTAACAATGCAAAAGGAAAGAAATACAGCCTTGGCATAGGGGTTTTCTGGTGATCTTTTTTGTTAAAGCATCATGGAAGGCACAGATAAATTTCCAGCACAGTGATACTGGAAATCAACTTCATCTGATTCAGGACTTCCAGAAAGGAAAAGGAAAAAAAAAAAAAAAAAAAGCTGTAAATAAGAAGAAATTTAGAAGTGTCCAGTCTAGTTCCAAGGGAACTTTTAAAGTTCAAGACCAAGCTCTTTTAAATCTTCTGCATTTGACTTTGTTTCCAGCATTATAAATTCAACCCAACCAAGGGAAAATGAACATAGATTTAGAAAGAAGTGTTGGGGAAGTAAGATGAGCTTCTTTATGTTTCCCAAGTGAGGAGAGGTCACTCTCTAAAACAATGTAAAATATGGTATTCATTTCAGTCGGCTTGCCATAACACACTGAAGGTCTGAGCTACTTTTCAGCAACAAGCCAAGTCAGACTGAAAACAATAATAATGCAAGTCCAACTCCCGAACAACGTTCTTCTCCAGCACAGATGTTCCCCACACAGAGAGGCAGGCGGCAGAGCCTTTCGACACCAAATAAGCCAGCTTTCGTGCTGCCTTAACAACTGTCATCCATGCACAGACGTGTCCTGCCTGACTGCAGAACCTTCCTAAGTCACAGTGATGTCCCCTCATCTTGTCCCTTCCCGTCTGGAGAGGAGGATGCTTCTGGGAAAGTACCCGACTTCTTGGACAGAACTCGTATAATACAGCCTAAAACCTCTCCCCATACTCAGCCGTACTGACTCTGATGGAGCAACTGTCATACTAAAGCAAGAGTTTGTAAAATGATGCCTGAACGTGGTAACTGGAAAAAAAAAAAAATTACTCAATAAGTTCTTTCATTGTTTGGGAAAGTTGTTCACACTGTTCCTTAAGAGTCTGTGGAAAAACAGAATTGTAGCCCAAAATTAATGTCACATTATGACATTAACTCAATTTTCGTTCCTTCCTTTCTGAGTCAGAAGACACAGCAGAACATTCTGCATTAAACCAAAAAATATATGGAATATTAGGTACCTGTAAGACTTCTCTGGCATAATCCTGCATCTGTATTTGGATAAAATCAAAATGACAAGTATGTAATTACATTTTAGTTTTCCCTTTTTCCTGCTTAGAATCCAAATAACTCCTATCAGGCAACAAACTATGACCACCATGCGCACATGGCTAACAGAACAACCCCACACAAAAATAATCACTTGAAACAAAGAAAAAGGAGAGGTTGTTGAAGGGCAGATAAACCTAATGACCGAGAAGTACATAAAATAAGCAAGGGATTTACAAAACTGTTCTCAAGTCCATTCCATTAAATCCAAATTCTAAAATGCTTTCTGCTGATGAGGAACCATTTCACCTAGCATATTATGCATTGATATAATTATTAATACATCTTCATTCTGGTATGGAGAAGTAGCTCCTGACCAAAAGGGTGATCCAATGATAACGGCAACCTATTAGTATTTGCTATAGGACAATGATGCATGAAATACATGGCTGGTTGCATGTTTGTTCTGAATACACCTAATTGCCTACAACAGAATGAAATTTTTAACTTATGGCAAAGGAAACGTTTGGCTTTTTGAGTTACCTGCCTGGACTCTACAACGAACAGAGCCTTTTGGTCACTTGGCTTGGCCCAATCCCGGCACCTCCTGCCTGAGGGAGGATAGCTGTAAATCACACCCAGAGAGACCGTGTCAACATCCACCATCTTCAAATGGCCTGGTAGGATCACCTCATACCTGGCAACGCTTGTAAGATCACGTACGCAGTTGCCTCTCAACCTTTAGGATTTAAATTTTGCTGGCCCAACATGCAAGGAGGTCGGAAAACCTCCCGAAATGCGTGGCCTCCGAGCAAAACTGCTTACACAACGTGGAAGAGGCTGGAAGGAGAGAGGAACATCTTTGGTTTTGCTCATCTTGCAGAATACTGAACGATCTTAATTGCTTCATGTATTAGAGATAATAAGGAAGGATCTGAGTTGACTATGTGGAAGCACAGCACTAATTTGAAATGAACTCTTGGGCTGAAAAGAATAAACACAACTGCCTAAATAAAATATTAACTGGAGGTGGCAAAGGCAGGCAAAGGTGGGAAGACCAACTGTGTCCCAGCACCGTACAGAAATGTTTATTTCTAAAGGAAGAGGTTTGCTTTCCCCAGGTGGCTGGGGAAAAAAGAGACAGAAAGTTCCTAAAAGACAGGTTGCCTTTGATCCTCTTAATACACTAGATTAAAAACAATTTAATTTATTTTTGCCAGAGGTCTTGGGAGCATCTATATCTTGGCGAGCTTTAGAATACTTAAAAAACAATTCAGTCCCATCTCTTGCTATTTATTCCTTTAAATGACGGCATTAGGTGCAAGAGGCTAGCTCCTGCAGCCAAAAAGGTATTTAAACGCAGACATGCTATCTGATTGAAGTATCACATACATTTACAATCTTCTCTTTACGGCTTTCCAGTCCCTGACTCGGACATCTCTACATGGGAAGAGGGGAATCCTGAGGAAGACGGGAAGTCCCCACCACCAGGTCTCCCAAAAGGCTGCAGAAGGCCTAGTGGACACAGCACCTCAGCACCCACCCCGACCCCAGTGTACCAGCACCGATGTGTTTTACATGCTGGGACCAGGCTGTCCTGGCAGCTCAGGGTGGGGGGGCCTTCGCCCACAAGAGGGAAAGAGGTAGCAGCCACTAATTATCATTTTGCCATCATAAACCTTCTGGCACTGATTTGGCTGATTTTTGCGTTAATTCATGCTGCTTTAAACAGGGAAGAACTCAAGTTCACCGAGGTGAGCATTAAGGGCAGGGTGAAATATTTCCTTGGCTTCGGCTGATAACATGTAGAGCCAACGTCTGGAGAAGAAGCCTGGCCTCGCAGGAAACTGCATCAGGAGCATGCCAGCCCAAGACGCCTCCGTCCTCACACCCCAAAGGCTGGTCATTGTCTCCCCTTTACAATTCGCCACCCCCTCCAGCGACAGCCAGACCCTCAGCCTTAGCGAGCGCTCCTCTAACCTTGCTGAAGCTACGCCTACGCACCGTGCTGCTGGAAGCAATGGCAGGTTGCTGAGACCCGAAATACCCAGCCGACAGGGCTAGCCAGGAGGCAGCCAGCAAGGGAAGGAAGCACCTGTGGAAAGGGGAACGGGGGTGGATATTTCATACGCCACCACTATAGAGCAGTACATACAGGAGTGAGCATATGCTGGCCCGTTGCATGCCCCTATTTGTGTTTGCAACAGCGTGCTGGCGAGTACAGACCCTTCTCCTTCGGTTGCCCCTAGCAGAAGTGGGGAGACCCAAGCAGAGGGATGGAAAGCAGCAAGCATCCCAGCTAAAGCTGTTCTGCCCGGCCTGCCAGCACCCTATCCCCTCAGCCCCTGGCAGCAGGAATACCCTCAAGGTACAACAGCTGCTCCAAAACAGGAGAAAAGTCTCTTATCTGGCACAGCGTTGCCTCAGCAGAGGAGCCTGCAAGAGGCACGCAATAAAAACAGGGTGGTAACCATAAATCACAGAGATCTTTTTGGCTGTGTGGAAGCCTTTCAGAGCCATAAGGCAAGGCAAGGCTGCTGCCCCAAAGGACCTGGAACCGCATTTGGGCTGATAACCACACAAGCACACACACACAAATGGGTGCAGAGCTAGAAAAGCCGGGATGAAGGGGAATCACATATTCGGACTGAAAATAACAACAATGAAAACACTTTCTTTGCTCCCCACAAAATCATTAGAGGGTTTTGAGTCCATTCAGTCATGGCATTTTCACACAGGCTTTGTTTAGGTAAACAAATTGCTTTTAATGAATTTTGTAAGCCCTCCCAAGCCATTCGGGTAATTGCAGAACGTGGAGGTGACAGTTTTACTGAGAACCTTTTTTCTCTAGAAAGCTCCTTCACTTGCTGCTAAAAAACAATCTGCATTTCGTACCAAGACCACTCTTAAAAAAACACTTCCCTCTTTTGGGAGAAAAAGAACACAAGCTCCAAACTGTGCCTCTTTCAGAACCAATTTCAAAAATACTAAATACTAAAACTTGCTAGCTAACACCCAAAAGGGTTTCTATTCATCAGCAAGATCAGCGAGGCTGTGTTTTTCTAACCGAATCGAGCCAAATTCAGCCCGTGCGGCTCCAGCCCAGCCCCTCTGCCTCCTAAACAGATGGACAAACCAAGTCCTCGGATGCGGCACCAACCCCTCCTGAAACCCACGGATGGCACAGGGGCTCACTCCCTCTCAAAAATATTCTGAACATCCGTTTTAACCCTCCCTTCCCATTACACTTATCGGAAGGAAGAAAAAACAAAAAAAAACCAACACCTTGCCCCTCTGCAGCTCAGCCTTGCCATGCTGCACGGACTTCAGGCATACAGCAATATTTAAGACGAGCTGGGAACGGTCCAGATTAAACAAAGCCGGGCGCGGGATGGCGCGGCGGCCAAGCCAAGGTTGCTGTACTGACCTATATTCACTCCCCGGCAGCTGAGCGGGGCTCAAATCATCTGGCCAGCGTGGGGTGGGGGAAGCAGCCGGCGAAAACCGGCAGGCGAGCAGCCCGTGCAGCCCCAAACCAAATTTCTTCGGCGATACGAATAAAAGACCACATTTACCGAACTAATAAACGTCACACCTGCGGCACAGCTTGGCTTCACGCGGCAGGCCGGACGTCTTCAGCCTTTCAGAAGGCCTCAGACACCGCGGGAAATGCTTGGGTTGGGTTTGCTTTTGTCAGAAACCGCACACAGAGTGCGGCGATGGGACCGGTGATGGGGAAGGGCCTTTCGCTTCCCCGGCGTCAGATCGAAATCCCACCCAGGTCAGCTTCTGCTTGCTGCCCGATAGCTGTTAAAAAGCCTCTGTAAAATGAGTTGGCTGTTTTAATCCAGTTTCAAGTGGATTGTGCTTAAATCTCAAGGTGGTAAAAGCTTTAGCAATCAAGTGGACAGGCACATACCCTCCACATAACTAATCGGCAGGAGCCATGCAGGAGAGAAGCCAAGGACAAAGAAGAGGCTGGAAATCCAGTTACCCACTCCATTCCTAGAAATGATTCAGCTAGATGGGGCTTACAGCAAACGGGCAGAAGCACAACAAGTAGCTTGTCTTTGCTCCCTACGTTTTATGAATAAGTATTTCAGCTCCTCAACCCTTGATCTTTCTTCCCATAAAACACTATTGCAAAAGCCAGCTCACATTTTCCACACACATGGAAAAGTATTTGCTACCCATTCAATTCCTTAAACAAACACACACACTTACTCACCAGCTTTCTCCCTCCCTCCCCTTTGCATTAAGTTTCTTCTTTTGGGGTCTTTCGCTTCAGTATTATGGTATCCTTTTTGCCTGTGCTATCACTAACTTTGGGAGGGCAGCAGCTGACTTCAGGCTGACACAGTAAACGATTAAAATGAATACCAGAATTTCTGCTTTCTGTTTACAACTTTTTCAGAGCATGGCGTTTTCCTGCGAGATTTTCACTCTTGCAGAGCCGTTGACAAGTGAATGAGAAATTAGCAAATGCCTTGTCTACATTGTAATAAAATAAATTTTAAAAAAAAAAAAAAGCCTTGAACACCTTAGAGCACAGCAAGCAGGAGGGACGAAGGGGCTGTTTTGGAAATCATACACGTGCACTATGTGTAACTTCCAAAAACATGCTTCCAGCCGTTATGTACAAATACTGGCTTGAAAATGAAGCCCTAGACGAAGCGCTGGCACTAGACGAAGCTGTTGGCTGGTGAGGCGCCGCTCCGCTGACACCACGTACATGCCGTGCTGTCACAGAACGTGTTGGTCCCTCCCGTCCTGGTGTGTCACCAGCATTGCATCACTGCCAGTGAAATAACGCAGCTGCCTCGCCGCTTTTTTTTTTTTTAAGTGACAGCAAATTTCAACGCAATAAATCTCTGAGCCTGTGCCCAGCTCTACCACTCACACAGGCCAGCTTCACCACAGTACCCTGCTTTTTAGGACCCTTCTTTTTCCCCCCCGCCATGGCCTCATTTGGGAAAAATAACCCTCTCGCCGTCTGAAAAATGTCATGATTAAGCTTAAAGATTGGCAGCCATGTTATTGCCTGTTGTTATCCCCTTAGGCCTCTGGGATTACTACTTTCACTGACCATTATCAGCACGCTCCCAGGAGCTGTGCCACGTTAAATGGCCTCTCCGATGGCCCCTGCAATCCACCACAAACCCCGAACGCTGCTAAAAGGCCCCAACAGCCGCTGACAAATCCCAGCAGCAAAACACATGCAATTTTTCTGGGCACTAACACAGAAGCAGCAATAGGTGTGATAAGCACCCTCTCGCCAGGCTGCTGCCCTTCGTTACCGTTCTGCAGGCAGACGGCCATGGCCATGGCCAGGTTGCCCACACGGCTTTCAGAGAGCATCTCCGTCCCCCAGTTGTGATGCAGAAAAGTTCCTTTTTCCAGCTTTACCCACTATTTACCTGTGGCCAACCTGCTGACAGCCGCTTTTTATAATGGCAGAGCTACCTGTGGCCACTGCTTGTCATTTTAGCAAGTTAGCAAAGGACACCAGAGACCATGAAAACACCTTACTGTATAGTTCAACCACAATTTTAGAAAAAAGTACCGCAACTTCCTTCAAAAAAATTCAGAAGAAAAAGCCCTTTCTTCTGTATTTTGACAGCAGAGGAAAAACCCACTTTGTGTGAGCTTTCAAGAGGGTTTCCCAAATGATGGACACAGAGAAACCATTGCTGATCTCTCCAGAGCACTTTCTTTTAATTTTGACAATTAAATGTATTAGCGTAAGGTTCAGCATCAGTTGCAGCTGGAAACACTCTAGCTGAAACCTGCAAGCTACATACTTGTTCAACCAGATTCATGTTATTATCTTTTCCCTTCTTCATTGTGGCAAGAGTAACAATTTAATTAGATGGGGGAAAAAAAAAAAAAAAAGCCCGTATTATTTATAACTATAGCGCAAGACATTATTTTTAGCCGAAGAACTCTTAAGAAAGAAACAGTGCCCAGACTGATTTTCATGTACAACTTCCTGAATTTGTGATTCAGAGCCAAATTTCAGTGACAAGTTTAATTTAGGTTTTGATCCTTTCGACCTCGGCGCATTAGCAAGAGCTCCAGTTTTAGCGCTTGCGGCTTCACTGCTTCCGAGCTCTATAGATCTAAAACTCAAGAGGTCCATCGGCTGCAAAACCAGTAGCGCTTCAGAAAAGGCAGCCTTCGGAGAAATAAAGCCGTCAGCCTCCTGTAGTTCTCGGGGAAATTTGGGAGGCGGGGGAGTGTCTACCCCGGGCACAATACCACGCTGAGAGAAGTGGGACGTATCCCGTTACGGGAACTGTGTGTTCGCAAACAAGCGCCGGAGTCACAGGCTGTTCTGTGCCGTGCGGTGGAGATAACACTGACAGGCTTCAGGCTGCAAAACCATCCTCCCCAGGAACTTTTTTTTTTTTTTTTTAAATCTCAACTATATTTGACTTCCCTGTCAGGTATTTCAGAGCAGCTGCTATTCTCAGGTTCTCCTAAAATACACACAGTAGGTACTGTACTATTGCACATACAAACATCTACCTTCCTACCGCAGCTATTTATGATTAAAATAACTTTTCTCCATTTCTGATTTCACTTCCTCTCTCCAGGCCCCGTTCTACGTTGCACAGGAGGTGCTTTCAAGACTTCACCCAGAATCAGCCTTTAGCATGAAATAAAGAAATAAAACGTTAGCCTAGTTAGAAGTTCAGAATTTAACTTCCAGTTTCCCTTTTGTGTGACCTACAAACAGGACTTGACCTCTGATGCCTCGTGGGTTAGGGAAAAGAAAGGATTAAATGTGAGCAGTGGGCTGGGGTGGTGGTGGAGCTACCTGTCATCTGCTGTTCCCTCAAGATGCCACCAGTGTCGCTTCCAGTCTCTGCGGGGCTTACTACATATCTTACTGGGGCTTGCAGGGGACAAGTCCTCCCTAAAGATCTGACCCAACTGCAGCTATCACGGCCAAAATTTGTGCAGTTGCACAACAGCTACACTTAGCAGTGGTGGATCTTACTCTGTCTAAAGACAAATTCCTTGGGTGAAAAAGAACACACATGCTTTTTGGCTGCACTGGAAGAGGACAAAATGGTAGTGTGTAATTTAACAGGCTCTTCCACTCTTCTAGGACACTTTCACAGTTCAGGGGTCCTCCACTGATGTGATGCATGACAAGGAGCCAGTGGCTCCTCTGCATCTGGAAGATGGCTCCTCTGAAACTCACAGCATCACCTCCTACACTCACCCGTCCAGCTTGGCAAAGGGTCTTCCCCACGCCAACGCACCTTGTTTCCATCCACCCTTGCACCAGGCAAGTGTAGAGGTAAAAGTACGTAACACCACAGTTACATAGCGGAGGGGCCCGTACACAGGAACAGACACCTCCACCTCCCTGGCCACACTAAGTTTTTAGCTGAGCTCCAAGCAGCAGCTCTCTACTGCACTCGGACAGCAAGTGGTCGCGATGTACAGACAGATGTTCCCAGTACCTGGTCCTTATCCAAGATCTCCCTTAGAGGTACCCGTTCCACTCAAGAGGATCTTGCTCTCAGTGCATGCATTCTTCCACAATCGTTATGTTCAAGCCCAAAGCTTCTTTTCCTCCCAAAGCTTTTGCACAATTTGTTAAGTTTGGCATGATATTAGCTCTGACATTTCTGGAGGGCTAAGGAAAACCCCTCCTAAATCTCAGAAACGTTACTCTGGGCGTAGCTGAGCAGCCTCATGCCTTGGCCATGACCGTGCTGCCAACTCAGCCAGCTATTAACAAATAATTAACCCACACTGAGGCAAAGGCTCCTTTCTGCCTGCTGGGATGGGGCCTCAAGTTTTCGTCGTGAAGCTCCTTTGTACTGAACACAGTATGTCCTAGAAATCTTTCTGTGGGCAGCTGTACTCTGTATGAACAGTGATATAAACAACAGAGATTAATGGGGGTTCACCTCTCGCTGTTAAAGGAAAACAAATACAACTGTTATAAACCGTTTTGAGGCGATAGGGGATTTGGGGTGAGCGAGACTGAACCCAGACTCTGTGACCCCATGGCACGCATCCAAGCACAGCAAGAAGCAGCTCCCACCACAGGGAACTGAATATGAATTACCCGGTTCCTGAAGCCAAGCCACAACCCACCCCAGCAGGTCCCAGCCACAGGCACTAGCGCCGCAAGGCCACGTTTCAGCGGCACCGCACTCCGCGCTGCCTCCTGTGCGGAGTCGCTTCCACTCATTTACCAGTGCTTAAAATCGGCTGCATGACTGAGGTTGCATCGGGAGACAAGCAGCAGCTCCATTTTGTTTCAGGGGAATGCAGAGTTCGGGAAGTGGCTAGCACCGGTCTGTGTACAGTCGGTCTTTCTCAGATGCTAAGAAAGTTGCCTATTGCCAAGATTCTTGCCGTTGCCACTAATTCACGACCGCAGAAAAATGTTATTTACCCGGCACCTTCCTCAAACACGTTCTAAGCAAAGGCCTCGTCCCACTGGAGTGCAGATGGTGCAAATTCACAATCCCAAGTGGCACGTTCCCCTCCAACAACCACAGCACAGCTACTTTAAACCTGGGGTTGAGCCCAACCAAGCAGCTGGATGCCTCCATTAATACACACACTCTGAACCTGTCGCTTCCTTACACAATTTGTTAGTTTTCCTAAAGAAGCTGTTGTTTCACAAGAGCCTTAGTCGTCCTTCTCCTCGCTTTTAAGTCCCCCTTTATTTATAATTAAGGAATTTGCATGAGGACTTTACAGAAATTTGCACTTCTAGGATGGAGATGTGAAATTTGTGATCAGATGCTCTAGATACCCCTATATGTCAGTAAATCAGGGGGCAGGGGTTAAAAGAAAAATGCCATGCCACTACTTGTCTGTGCTGCCTGTTCTCCCTGCTCCAGAGCCCGTCGCTGGAGATGTGAGGCTGGCGCTCCTCCTGGCCCAGCGCTCTCAGGTCCCCGAGGCAGAGCAGGATACTCTTCCAACGCCCTCCCATTTAAAACAACTGCTGGATTTGTAGTCAGGGGAAACCCCCTTCCTTTGCTCTGCCCTGCCTGCAAGATCAGACTGACAGGGAAGGCTGTTGGAAGATTTTTTTGCCCTGACTTCTGACATGAGATCCTCTGGACATCTCACTTAACTCTGCACCTGCAATGCCCTCAGTTTTCCCTGGTCTTCGCACACAGTACATCGGTGTTGTGGCTTCTGTCTTTTAACCACGGGGCTTTAGTTTGTCATAAGGTGACGGAAAAGTGTTTTGTCCGACATAGTGTGTAGGGACACACTATGAGACTCTTTGGAACAAGACACTCAGTGGCATGGGTGGCTGGTCCGGACCCACTGACTTCAGGTCCATTAAAAAGTCATTCCTTGTAGGAGAGAAAGGTGCACGTATCTTGCAAAAATAAACTTACCAACATGTCAGAGCCCAAAGTAACATCGTTTTCTCTGAATTTTTTCTACCTCCTTTTCACACAAAGAAGAAGTGGTTTACAGCTTGGACACTCGCATCAAACAAAACTCTGCTTGATAGCCTTATCTCAACCCATAGCATGTTAACTCAAGTTTGTTACCTCTTCTACCTCCTTTCCTCGCACACTGGAAAATGTGGAAAACAAACAAAAACCACAAAGGGCACACAGAAAAGCCTCGATGCAGTACAGACAGGGCAGAGTTTCTGATTCACCTTCAATCTCTTAACTTTTTTTGTTTTCCTCAGACACCAGGTGATATGTACAGGTTCTTGTATCTACATGTTTGACAATTTCTAACTGGTGTAGGCTTCAATACACTATGTGCAGCATGGAGAACTAAAGTTACTTAAACTCCTCCACCCTCCACAAACGCATAGGAAAGCCTCAGCTGGCAGCCAACACGCTGCAGTACTGACACTTTCTAAAATCTACAGATCAGCCCCAAGCATGTATTGCTGCAGACACACTTACCTGCACTTTAAATGTGTACATTTCATTTTTTTCTGAATGCGCGGGAAGCATGCAATGTAAAAAGAAAACAGTTTTAACATGACACGGTAATGCTCCCTCCGCGTTACGCAGCTAAAGCTTCAGCCGACAGCAATGGCTACATGACAGAAATACTCCATCAAGCCAGTGCTATGGCTCTGCAAAACTGTAAATGATTACAGAATAATGCCCTGCAATCAAAGAACAAAATGCATGCTGCAGATTAATCACTTTCCAAGACGGGAAGGGAAAGATAGGCTTGAGAGATAAATCTGGCTGGGGTGTTTATGCAAGCGTATCACGCTCCTTAGTACTGAATGTCCCAGAACTTACAGAGGAAGTAAACAATGTGCTGGGGAGGTGTGCGGGGGGTGTGCGAGGGGTGTGCGTGTGCCTGCACTCACAACCCGAAATAGGACAGCTTGTGAAAAATGCCTAGCTTTCAGTTTTGAAACACTAGCGTCAGAGGTCCCCCGATTGCCGGCTCTTTTGCTAATGCCCAGGAAAATCTAAAACAAGGACCCGTTTAGAAGCAGCTGACGCTTCTCTTCGGCATTTCAAACTTTCCTTTAAAAGCCCACGAGGAAGCCCACGGACTAGGCAAACTTTTCCCCCATGTTGCCTCAGCAGCCGTAGCAGCGAGGCAGCGCATTAGAAGGCAGGGACTGCAAGCACTTCTGCTCGGGATTTACTTCTGGAGGCACGCTCCGGCAACCTACATTTCCAGTGTCCCTCTAGCATATAATCATGCTGCTTTTGGCTGCTTAAGCAATGCCAGCTTTCACACGTTCCTCGTTTTTGTGTAAAATGTATTGACATTTGTAACTCCTAACTGGCTTAACGCTACACAGGCATTTTGAGGAAAACCCTACCAGCACTTCAAATAAACGCAACACTTTGACAGTCAATTACAAACACAGTAAACAACGGATCGGCTGAATTTGGGGTGGGGGTGGGGGTGTTGCATTTCCATAGAGGGTTCCCGGTGACTTCAGCGATTGCACGAACGAGGGCTAACCCAAGCGGGGCTTTGGCCGAGGAGGCCAGTGAAAACACCATGCTGCACTGGCACGAAAACTAAAAAGCGAGAGGGAAGCAACCCTAAGCCCGACCCCGATCTCGCAGAGCGAAACCTTGCAGCTCAAAGCTTGCGCTGGTGAAGCGGGGTTGCTGCGCGCTCCTTTGTCACCTGTCAAGAGGCACATTCACAATCTGTTAGGTCATAAATTAAAAGCGTCCGAGTACATTGCGTCATGGCTGCTCCGTGCCACCTGACTGCGACGGGTGCGGGAGAGGCCAGCGACCTGGATTTAGACCGGGAGCCATATATAAAAACTGACAGGTTCCCTGGGAAGCCCCTCCGCAAAAGTTCGCCGGGGGCCTATGCTGCAGCAGCCCAAGTTACAAAGGTGTGCCGAGTCCCCTCATCGTGATTCAACACATTACAAAAAAGTTACAAAATCTCCACGCGAAGAGGTTCAGTTGTCACCACCAGCTTTGGAGGAGGTCGGGGCACCACGCACCATTCCTCACGGAGGATGACAATTTTACACCAAAAGTGCATTTCCACACAGGAGCTGATAAAAATTTCCCGAAAATGAAAGTGAGATACAGTGCCAGGGTACGGCCTGCAACAATGCTGCATATAAGGAAAACTCGTCACAGAAACCAACTATTTAAGGTCCCTCCTCCCTGCAAATATCTGGCTCTGTATTGAAACCAATTAACAATAATCTACTAATAACAAGACTGTGATGTAGCTGTGAGATTCCCCTAAAGCAAAATCCTGCCAATGCTAGTAATTGATTCAGCAACGTGCACCAGCTCAATGGCACAGGCGTCTCCAATTCTTGGAAACATTACATCCAGTCTAATTCCCCCCCAAGGTCACCACAACCATCAGAAAATCCCTGTACATCGTGACCCAGAGAGCTGTGACTAAACAGTTGTTATCAATAGCCTGGGAAACTGAAGCACGGTATCTGAAAGGCATCAGCCACCACAGTGAACCCCTCAACCAACCGAGCTGCTGAAATGGCTTGGGGAGCGGTGGCAGAGAATAAACCACGGACTTCTCTTGCGGGAGAGGAAGCAAGGCATGCCAGATTTGCCTTTGCACCTTTGTTGCAATGTGTGTTTGCATGCACTTTATTGCGATGGAAAAAGGAGAGGGCCACCCTATTACCTGACTAAAGTTTTAAACTTTATCACAAAGGAACAAGGGACTCATAAACTACACACTCTATGCATAAGCTCTTTAAAAGGTCAATATAAGGTTATTCTCATCATTAAATGGCTTGATCTAGCACCAAGTCCACTGGAAGTTGCCTACTGACTATGACAGAATCTAAGTCGCACCCAGTGAGAGCCGCAGAGGCATCCATCCTCCCACACTCCAAGGCATCACCTTGCAGTTTTAAGCAACAATTCAGAATGAGTTTCTCAGTCTAATTCTGATAACAAAACAACTGTGATCAGCTTCCCCCTTAGATGTGGATACATTTACCAGAATCATTAAAGACCAGGCATGAAGTTAGAAGCAGAGGCAGAAGGTACAAGAAAACCAGGGAGCTATGTAAGGAGAAGGCTCATTGTATTTTCTAGGCTAAATACACCAAGTCAGAGGGCACCTGCTACAGGATGCAAAATATCGTGTGACTATGGACGGTATACTTCCATGTCATATATTATCAGGGAAGAACTTGTATGTCTCCTCTCTTCTCACCGATAGGGAAGGAAAAAGGAACAGCCCCTCACCATGGAAATGAGAGCAATTACTACACGTACCATTAAATATTTTAGGCACAGCTCAGTAGCCCTATGAACTGTATAATCTCAGACACTGTTTGCTGTCTAGTTCAAGCCACACCAAAATAGAGATCAAAGTCTCTGTAAGGCTTGGATCTTCCATCTCTTACACAAACAAGCAATCCCTCTGTACACAGTATCAGTAGAGAGAACAGGACTACCCAAATGACTAAGGATTTGCACACCGACAGCACCAGGACTGCTTACCTAAGGGTGGATTAGTTAAAAAAATAAATGATGTTGTAAATTATAGGTGGTACTGCAAGCCCCACCTGCACCTTGTATTGTCCAACACTTCCTATTATAAAAGCCTGTTCCCCATTGCTAATGGTTTTGCAAACCAGAACTGAAACTGGGATTAGAAACAGGCTAAGTGGCCTGCGATAGGCAAGAAGGCAAGATATGCGAAACAGGGAATCCTGGGGCAATGGAAAAATGTGGAATGGGGAGCTGGACAAAAAAAAAAAAACAGGCAAACTGGACAAGGAGAGCAGATCTGGAAAGCAGAGGAGGTAGGCAAAGGGGTGGGAGATCTCAGGAAAAAGAAGGAGGGATGCATGGAGCAGGACTGGAAATCACAGGGAAGGAGGCTGGGACAATAGACCATGGGGGGCAAGGAGCTTGGGGAGTGGAGAAGAGGATGCAGGGCTGGGATGGTGCCCATGGGGGAAGCCCACAGACACTGGGGAGGCCAATGACACAGACGAGCACACTGGGAAGGGCGTATTTCTTCACTGCGAGCTGAGTGCAACAACTATGGCACAGGGCCCACACAGAGATCACGGGGGATGAGCCAAAACCCTGCATACCCCTTGAAGCATCCAGCCCGACAAGGAGACTGGGGGTGGATAGGGTGTGTGAGCTCGTTACTAACAACAGTGTCATAGCCAGCATGAGAAGTAATTTCAAGTGTTAGAGGCAACTTTATTTCTGACTTTTTGTACTTCCTGAGCACTTGCCTTTTATATCGAAACATTTTTTCAGTGTATATTTTCATATAAATCAAGTACACTCTTATTTAGTACTTCTGCTCGGCACTTCACTGAACAGTGAGAACTATCCACAGAGATACTCCAGCGATCTGTAGTTAATGGTCACACCATGCAAAATCCAACTTTCCTGCTCCCTGTCTGCTCCTGAAAAATGGGAAAGGCCCATCACAGGCATAGCTTGAACCCACCTGCTGTATCACAGTGCTTCTCGGGAGAAAGCTGCTGGCCCCTGCATGCCCGTACCCACCTGGAAAAATTGGTGGTTTGATACCCAATACAATTTCCCGCAGAAAATAAGGAAACTATCATTTCTTAACCCATGCAGAACTGTTTTAAAAAAAAAAAAGAAAAAACAAAAACAACCAACAACCAACCAATGAAAATGTCAAACCAGAAACGAGGCACTCAAGGCTGGATAAATTTAGTAAGATGTCATGATTCAACTATAATCAAAGGAAATCCATACTTAATTTCTCAAACAACTGCTATCACACTGTTCAAACAAACTGTTTTTCCTTCAGGCTGAGGAGACACCAAATCCACACTATTTCTCAATTTACTACTTTTTTTACTTTTTTTTTTTCCCCTTCAATTAGAGAACATCGTCATTCCACATGCTTAGTACGAGCCTGAATAAAAAATGACACGTGAGAAGCTTTTGCCAGGGTTAAGTCCCGACACAGCTGTTGGAAAAACCCAAAATGAACATTTTATCCTGGCAAAATCAGTGTTCTTTTCACTATTTATACTCTTGGATCCAGCAGCTGCAAGTGACGTTACAGGTCATGTTGTCCTAAATGGACAGAGAATCTAAGGATCCTCTCAAGTTTTGGAGGCTTGCTTGTACTTCTGTTCTCCCTCTCAATACTTCACAGCACTGCTGCACCGATGCCAATTTGCTGCGAGTTTAAGTTGGGTAACAAACTCTGGTCAGAACAGATTTTTCAGCTAAGATTTTCCATCTTTAAAAAAAAAAAAAAAAGAAAAAAAA
The DNA here is from genome assembly GCA_013400535.1 of Scopus umbretta. NCBI lineage: Eukaryota > Metazoa > Chordata > Aves > Pelecaniformes > Scopidae > Scopus > Scopus umbretta. Next base: position 59,839 of record VZTL01042869.1, read on the forward strand.
AAAAAAGACAACTTATTTTTTCCCGCTTCCATTTTTCAGCACCATAGGATCAACACTGGCTGCGCAGTTGATAATACCCCTCTTTATTTGAAGTTATTTTTCTCCTTTCACCACCCACGTTCATCTGGGACTTATTCAGTATTATTCTGCCTGACACCAGTCCAAAACAGCAAACAATTTCTGTAACGGCACAATAAGCAGAGCAGACCCTAACAGAGGCGCTTCGTCGTCTAAGAATCCCCTTATGTAACATCCAGTTACGTACCGAAAATAATGTCAAAAAACTTGTAAGGAGGTTAGATACAGCTGTGCCTTTAACAGAACAACTTCTCTGTTATCGGGGCCAGCATTTTGCAAGCAGGGAAACGTTTCTGCTGTACTTTGGCCTTCTGTCATCAGAGAGAGGTGCAGATTTATGCCCTTTCTCCTTCTAAATCAGACTCCTTCAGTGCCCTATTTTATATTCTTCCTGACAGGTCCCTATTTTGTATTAAAAAAACCCTGCTGTCGCTGTGTTGCATAGCAAAAGACCTTTCCAGCCGAAAGAGAAAACTCCTGCCGCCGAGTCAAGCAGCCAGAGGTAACTCTGTGGTTAAAACTGTGAGGAGAAAATACTTTGCCCAGCAACATATTCATTTCCAGCATGATTTGATAAAATTGTAATTCACTGTCCAGAAAAAGACTAAAACATTAAACATATTATACTGAGAAAGTCAAAATAGGTCATTCAATCAGCGTTATTCCCCCTTCATTTCAAGCATAATACAAAGCAGTTAAGTAGTTTCTCTTGCAATTAGCATCATCTTTGTCTCCTCGGTATCTAAAATACACTGGAGATACAGAGCTGCTCTGACTGTACAGCGGCCCAGACCCTGCTCTCCAGCATCGCTGACTTCTCAATAAATGCACAGAGGTGAAATGCTACCTTCAATGATTTCAACTATGATCATATTCTTTGTTTTTTCCAATGCCATGGTCTATCACCTCAAATGACAGACCTTTTGCCACCGATTAAAAAGGAGTACGGATGCGCTCAGGAAGAACCCCAACATTCCCAACTGCTAATGCATGTCCCACTCCATCCGCCAACCAGGAAGACTTGCAACCTGGCAAAGGCCTGAAGAAGGTGGGCTAGAAAGAGCCTCCCTGGGGAACGGCAGGGTTTTAGAGATCTCTCCTGGATGTGAGAAGTCTGACATATGTTTCAAATGCATTTTAATTTAGAAAAAAAATGTTGGAAAGATTTTATTTATGTTTCTAATTAGGTAAACAGTATGCTGCTTCCACCTGCTCCAAGCTACCCCACTAGGCCCAGTAGACATCAGATGTCTATGAACATACCTCAGGTTGATTTACTCCCTACCGCTAGTTCACAGAATCCTTCCTCCTCCCAGCCCACTATGCCACTACCTCACGGCCTACACGCTTTCCCTCTTTTTTTGTATGTGATATGGCCTCACTATTGCTTTTCAAATACCTTCTTAAGCACACAGTTCCCTTTCCCAGAGCTTTGTGAAAAACAGCTCCTCATAAAAGATTTCTCTCCTACCCCAGGTGTGCAAACCTTCTAGCACATTTTAATCAGAAGTATTTTTGCCGTGCATGAACCAGGCTGTAAGAGCAATGGGGCAAGACATAAATCTCAACATGCTATGGGAAGCGAGAATTACACTGTCAGCATCATGATGAAAATAATAGTATTAGGTTTGGAGTTTTGGGCTGCTACACAAACTAGGCTGGAAACCTCTGGCCCAATCCATACAGAGCTCTGACGTGATTTCCATTTGAAAATCAAAGATTTTAGATGTGGCCCATTTACCTGGGCCACATATATGGCTCAGGCTACGCAAATGCAGAAGCTGCTTGCATAAGTTTCACAAAATCCTTCAGAATTTTTACAGGTCCTCAGTGCCAGCATCATTCTTGGTGCCAACGCCTTCTCCTACAAAGGCATTGTAGGACTAGCAGTCTCCCATTGTAGGTCTTGATGAATACTTAAAGAAGCACCATTCATTCTGAAACCTGACATCTCAGACAAATGGTTTTGAGTTCCCCCATACAGTGAAACTTTTAAACACAACAGATCATGTTGCATAAAAACAGGGACAGCGGCTATATGTGTCTCAGCTTACAAGCATCTCAGGACACAACTTGAACTGGCATCACCTTCTCCTATGAATTCCTGGAAAAAAACATTCTCTGAAAGTTAGTTAAGGTCCAGACCAGTTTTGCAGAACAAACAGTAGGTTATAGGCTTTTAGGAAACCACATCACTGCTCTCAGCACAAAACCAATCAGCAAAAAAGGTGATAATGTGGGAGCCTGTGAGAGTCTCACACAAAGACATTCTTTGTTGAGCACTGTTCTCACTTACCCGACGCCAAATTTATGTACTAAGCATATCTAGAACTTTATACATGAAACTGATAAATCCTCCATGAAGTACTAGCAAATATATTTACACAAGATAGGGGTTCACAGCCTAACTTCAAAATACCCGCAAAGTCAGAAACTTTTGATCTGGATTAAGTCTCGCATTTTAAGGTATGTTTACACTGCAAATTTCATGTGAGAAAGTGGGGCTAACTTTGGCCATAACATGTATTCGGAGACCTGAAATATCTGCTTGAAGAGCTAGCATGGAGAGAAAAAAAAACAAATACAGCAGGTTTTAAGAGCGCTGACACATAACTGGAGTATATATCAAGATAATTCAGTCCACATGCTAGATAAAACAAATATGGCCCTGGAAGTCGTGTCCTAAAATGATTTCTTTAGGATAATGTATTTCTTCATCCTATTTTGGAAAAAAACGCAGAAACCAACATGGTACAGCATGAAAAAAACACTAAGTTATAAGGGCAAATAATCTACAATGTCAAAAGTGCTGGCTGTCTAGGCTAGGAGAGTGGTTTGTATTAGAATATTATTAAGTAATCAATATGTTTTTAAAACAAAGCTTTGTTTACTTAAGTGCAACACTGTTACTAACACTCCCTGCTCATGCTCAGGCCTCACTGGGAATCCAGGCTCAGCTGCAACCAGGATTCTAAGCACTGCTGGCTTGAGTCTTGCTTACATTAATGCAAATGCATGCTGCTGCATTAATGTAAGTAAGCAGGGGGGACCCCCACTCTGCTGCTTTAACATGGCCTTTAGCAGGGACAAGAGTCAGACCCTGCTTTCTTTACTTTGGGTACCCATGACAGTTGCACCGCCATAAACTGGGCTGCATCCACGCCATCCAGTTTCATTCCCACTATGAACTCCTTTGGACTGAGCAGTTGCAGCAGCCAGGAGGCAACGTGAAGCCCAAGTGGACGTGTGCCAATGTGTTTGGGTGCTCCTCTATCTGTCCTCCCCCAGCAGAACGCTCTGTCCTCATCAGCCTTCCGACTTATCTGCTGCCTCCCACTCCTCTGGGGTCGGGATAAGCAGATGTTACTTCCCTGTTCAAGTGCTGGCATCCAGCCTGGACCTGCCCTTTTCTGCTCACGTGACTCCAGAGCCAGCAAACCTCCCGAAAACTTCTTCCCTAGGACTACAACCCACCCGCTGGTCCCAATCCCGGGCATCCCTGTGGCCTCCGCTGCTCCCTAGGGCGAGCCGAAGGTCTCAGAAAGCCAAGGAGGGAGGTGGGCTGGCCTGAAGGCACTGCAAGGCTGAGGGCTGGCTCACGAGCCGCCTCCAGGCAGACCCACAGCACAACACAAAGCGTGAAGGCAGCCTCAGAGGCAGGCGTCAAAGGAGAAAAACAGCACCTTTGGCAGCGCTCCTGCCTCCTGCCCTCATTCCGGAGCTCTCAACAGGATTTTGTCATGGAGACGCCAGCACAGACCCACCCTTTACCTCGGCACGGGCAATGGGTGAAGGGACGCAGAAGTGGCATGATCCAGTGACTCACTCCATGGCAACGCACCTGACCGCTGGCAGCGCTCCGGTGTACAGCAGCCAGAGACTGCACAGGTAGAGCCCCACACCCACTGCGAGCAGCCCCCTGCCCCAAAAAGCTGGCAGGCAGCACTCCCCGGGAGACCTGGAGGCACAAGCTGCAAAGGCCCTGAGGCAAGCTGGTGGTGCCGCACGCCGTCCTCCTCGCTTCAAGTGGACCTTCCTCCAACCCTCCAGCAACGATCCGCAGGCTGCCTCTGCCCTCCTGTCCCAGCACGCACCTCCCTCGCACATCCCTTTACACGTAGCGAGCGGCAACTTCACCAGCAGGGAAAAACAACACAGAAAAGCAATACAGAATACTTTGCCAAATAAACATATTCAAGTGAGAACCCAGCATTTCATCATTCAGCTCTTAAGTACGCAGCATGTTGCGATCGAGCAAGCAATCCATTCAATTCGTTAGCACAAGTCTGTTATAAGAGCTAATTTTCACAAGGCATTTCTTTACCAGTACAAATCCCCAGAAGGGCATTTCTCTATAAGTGAAATCTTACGAAGGTGTTTTATATCACTAGAAGTATTTAAATAGCCTTTATTTTTAATAGGTACCAGTGTACAGATAAAGAAAATTGCCCCAATAAGCAAAGTCCAGGTAGGACACACAGAGTTACTAACAAGACACCAATGCTGTTAACTCCTGACCTGCCTCAAATTCCCTGCAAAGCAGCATTAGGACCATATCAGTCCTTGAACAAATGGGCAAGGGGGGTGGCCCAGAGAAAGGACTCTGGCTTTGCAGGGCAAGACTGGCTCCTCCCGGACCTCACAGCTGGGCGCAGCATCAGGAGGAACCACTCTGGCGAAAAAGCAATCGCGACACTGCGATGCTCTTTTCCTCCAGCCCCACTGAGAGGCAGCTCCCTTGCTATTTCACCACGGGGATGAGGCAGAGCACTAACGCAATCACTCGCTTCTTCCCAACCCCTTACACTGCCCTGAAATTACTCTTCGTCAGTCCTGTGGCCTAATCACCTCCACGCCGTATCCCCAGACGAAATGCAGCTATACTCTGCAACGTGCTCCACACGGTCACGAGCCAGCCCTCCACTTCCCACAAAGGCACCCCATGCACCATGCAACCCCCCCGGGCTGGTGTTACGAAGGGAAGGATGGAGAAGGTGAAGTAGGACATAACGTCCCTGGAGTCTCCCAAGACAGGAATGAGGAACTGGAGGATGATGAATAAAGGAACGGGATTTTTTTTTTTTTTTTAATATTAGTATTTGGAAATGGAATGAGTGCTCTCTTGCTTGTTACTCCCTTCATCTCATAGGTTTTAGACCAGTGACGTGTGACAACCCTTGCCCAACACATTGCCCAGGAGATAACTTAGATAACATAGCTGATGAATACAGCAAGACATAACCTGCTGGTGTTGGAGACCATGCTCCACTCCAGCGGTGGCCTGCTCTCTGGCTGCGGGAACGTCAAGGTCCATCATCCTTGGCCACGTAGAGCTGAAGACGCCCTCCCTGCAGGGCACCACAGTGCACCCCAGCAACTCCTAGGCACCCCCTCCAGCCTTGCACACCTGAGCTTTTCCTACCCCTCCACCCCAAAGAGGGGCTGGGGCCACATCATCGTAGGCCTCCAGATCTCCCTGCAGTTCCTGGCAAGCTGAGAAGCATGGCTCTTTCTCCAGCTGCCACAATCAGTGGAGCAAGAGCGATACCCACCACTAGCAAAAACCGCTTGGAAACATGCTGGTTTGCTTGGGAAAGCTAAGTTCATGTCAAATAAATACACATGGGTAAGGAGTTTGTGCCTGTCAGTGGTGCAGTGGTATCCTACACACACAACTGGAACATCAGGGAACTGGTACAGCCGCACAGAGAAGCATGGGATACCCCATCCTGACTTTGTCTGAAGCAAGTTAGAACAAAACATCTCACTCTGAAGGAAAATCCCCTTCTGTAGACAAGCCACTTTTTAATAATAAGTGCTAAATGGACTATTCAAGCAGGTAATTAATGTTAATTAACATATGTCAGGCCATAAATTGGCTAAATGCACCTCATTTTCCAAGCTTAGTGTGTGGCAACGCTCAGGAAACTGTAACAGAAAAGAACAGTCTAAGTTTGTAGAAGCACAAAAAATGAGCAAATGAAAGGTTAAGTACAATCTTCACTTAACTCCTGGTGTGCTGAGCCAGCACTACTGAAAACTGAATGACTGTGCACATTACTTGAATGCTTTATTTTGCTCCCAAACCACTGCGCTACACACGTTTTGTCAGCTTCAAGAAAAGCCACATCAAAAAAACCCTGCAGCTCCCCGAGCGCTGTGTTATCGCACAGGCCTTTATCAGGATGCTCGCTACATGCTGTGGGACCTGGATGTGCCTCCTGCCCCGGGACCTGGCGAGGCTGTGGGCCCTTTCCAGCGCCGACTTGGGAATTGCAGTTATTCCTGGCGGGGGGAATGAAACAGCAGCGGGAGGATGCTCAGAGCTCTCCCTCCTCCAGAGAGAGTCTGCCTCGAAACGCGGAGGGCCTCGTGCCATTGAAAGAAACTAACGCTACCATTTTATAACCCTGCCCTTGGGCATGTTTTCTGTGACAGAGATAGTAGTAAGGCTTTTTAAAAAGTGGGAGAGAAACAAGTACATGCAAAGATTTTAGTCTAAGTAACAACTTGCATTAGGAAACACTTTCAGTTTCTCCCTTGGCAAGCTGCCACTGTGCTAAGACCCACTGTAATTGCATTGCAAATAAGAAACAATCCTCACAAAAGATTTTCCATACTTCCACGCAAAATAGCCGGCTGCCAAAATCTTGCAGGGCACCTTTAGGAGGCTGCCACCTAGAGAAATGCTTTGGCCGTTTATCCTCAGTTTTCCCTTATCTCCAAGGCAATCCCTTCGGCCTCCCTTTGAACCCAGCACACCCACAGTAATTTTCTGGGGTGATTTCACGCTTGTTCTCCCCATCCACCCCACGCAAGCTGGCTGAAAACAGCCCGGCTGCCTTAAGGGGGTACGGGGGGGGCTGCACCCGCCCCAGCGCTGCCGCCCGCCTTCTCCAAAGGGACGCCACCGACTCCGTGTTTCTACTTTGTCCACATCAGCACAAAGAGCTTTCACAAAACCACCCAGCTAACCCTAATCACTTGCCTTTCTAAATGCACCAGCACGTGCCCGGCCTCCCCTAATCTCCCAGGATTACAGCAGAGTGGTGTAGCACCACCAAAATGACCCGAATACAAAATGGCCTCGCGGGTAAGAGACCGCTGGCTTTACCAGAACAAAACCAAGCAGAAGCAGGACGTCCCGGGGCAGGAGCGCCAGGACGCCTCTCTTCCCCAGCCTGACAGTCTCAGCGAGTGTTTGTTCAAGCCAATACAATACAACGGATATAAAAGCCACTAAGGTGGTTTAATTTTTATCAGCATTACCCGTGTACTTTCAAACACACAGGTAAGTGTAGAGGCCAACCTCTGACTCTCAAGCTTTCTATTTTAAATATGCTCAAATATTGACACCAATAACCTATTACAGACAACACCGATGTTGCATGACCGTTTTAGGTAACCTTCTGTCGCTAAAGAACCGAGGAACATTGATTCCAGTACGGATCACGCAGGTCTACCTGACAGCGATACTATCCGGCATCATTCACTGGAGGTTTCCCATCCACATCAAAAGTTAAGTTTATCAGAGCCTGTGACTCTTTGCAGCTGATGGCATTCACCAAGGCGATGTGTTTATAGCTGCATTTAACAAGTCCTTCAGTGGAGGTGCTCTTCACTGTCACACTGTGGATCAAACAACGTCAATGATTCTGGGAGAGCTACTTGGTGTCTCTCTCTCCCCTCTAATAGCTGTCACCTGCCTGCACGAGCTGGGGAAAAGTGAGATCTTTGATGTACGTTACAGATATAAAATAATAATGTGCGCTAATGTCTACATATGGTTTCTACTGGAAAAGTTTAAAAAGTCGTTCGTTACTTTGATACTAAAGTATACTCATCTTTGATGCAAGAAACTTGTTACCTAGCGGTTTTGACTTTGGGGCTGGAACCGCACATCTCTCTCTGTTGCTCAGCACAAAATTCACTTACAAATGCTACTGAGTATTTTGTTAAAGCACAACATAGTAAGGCTTTGATCAGGTAAGATGCTTAAGCAGTAAGTTTAAGCACAGAAGTAATCCCAGTGAAGTCCCAAGGATCCATTCACGTGCTTAAACTCGTGCTCGCTTCGATAGATCAAAACTTAAAATAATCGGGCTACAGTTTGTAACCCAAACCCTTTCATACAGATGAACAAGGCAGCTCAACATGAGGGGGAAAAAAAAAAAGTAAGAGTATAATAGAAGGCTGGAAAAAAATATTCATGCTAGCAGTTAACTGGGAAATACAGTCTTTAAAAAAAAAAAAAGAAAAAAAGACAGCAGAGAAAAAAATGAAACTGATGCAAACTCTCATTTTATGCTGCCACTCCTGCTAAAGACGCTGTGTGCCACTGCAAGGAAGGAGAAATAAGAAGAACAGAGAGTGGTGTTGCTTCCTTCCCACATCCTTTGCAAAAAGATGATAAAAAAGGTCCGACACATCTTGCGTATCAGCATCTGGCTAACAGATTTAGACATCTGTCTACATTGCTGGGAAATTTCTCAAGTCTTTTAAAGTCTCAGTAATTAGAGAAGAGACTCGTGTGTTTGCTACACTGAAGGGACTGCAGGCCTTCGGTACGTATTGGTCAATAAAACATGGTAAGGAATGATGAAATGTCCATGTACAAAGTTTACAAAAATCTCCCCTTCAAAGTAAATATCCCAGCAGCTAGTATTTATCTTTCATGGGGAGGATGAATGCAACAGGTGTAAAACAAATAAGCTTCCAATATTAAAAGCAAATCAAAGCAAATCATCTGCATTTAAATTTGGGAATTGCTGATATCTGTGTATAAAGGACCAGATCCACAGTCTTGNGGGGAAGCAAAGAAGATTGGGGGGCGGGGGGGTGGTGTGCGCATTGGGCAAACCTTATCTGAATTAGCGGAAACGTAATCTATGCCTTCTTAACCACATCTGAACTATTCACTTCTGCTTTAATGCCCTAGGCAAAAAAAAAAAAAAAAAAAAGTGATAGTGGTAACTTTAATTTATAGCTCTTAAAATAATTGTTTTGAGGAGTATAATCCCAGCTATGTTTACGGATTATGGTATTCAGCCCATCTCAGGGGAAACAGTGTTAATATTTCATATGTCATAATATGTAAGATAATAAAACCAAGTTCTCGCCTTCCCTTTGTTTAAAATGACAATTTTCCCACTCAGTGCCAGAGGAGAATCTTGTTAAATGGGCTTGCTGCCTTCAAAGACAAACTTAGCTGTGTAAAAATATTCTAAATTAAGATAAAAGCCTTCCGATACAGAACTATCTTCTGTTCATTTAAAATCTCAGTGTAACTAGCAACCTGAAAAAGTCTGATGCGAAAAGCTGACATTAGTTCCCGAAGAGTTCTATTCATTACCTGTGAGGGAAACAAAGATGATAATAACATATAATGTGTTTTAGCATCGGGAGACTAAGATGGAGTCTCTATTTAAGAGTGTTGCCTCTGCACAAACTAATTTACGTTCCAGCCAAGAAACTGAAGTAGTCCTCTTCTGAATGTACAGGCACACTTTAAAAGAAACTCTAGCCCTGCTGAGGAATTAAATTTTGCAGTTTTGGATGCCTGGCAAATTATTAGCTCCTGACCTCTCTTTTGCCCCTTTCAGTATGCCCCTACCACCCACGCACAACTGCACCCGCCATTAGTGCGATCCAACGCCTTACCCTAACTTCCAGAGACAGCTCACAGTCCTTGAAGAGGCAGAATTTTCTGCCACCAGTGTGCTTGCATCTCCTGAGAAAGGTCATCTTAAAGGCTTGTGAGAAACTTCTGAACTAAATTATATCAGAGGAATCTCAAGGGATCCAAGTTTTTAACATTTTAATTAGCTCCAAGTACCAGTTAATGCTGCTCAGCAAAGGAATCAATATCAAATTAACAGTATAAATTGTCAGAAAAATTGCGACTGTATTAAGCATAGTAATCAATGTAAGCACTTCGTGTTATGGCCCAGATCCTGCATCTGCTGAAGCAAATGGGAGTTTTGCCACCAAATTCAGCCGAAACAGTATCAGCCCCATTGTTTGATAAGTCTTCGTTTGAATCGGGTGTCGAGAATTTACTGAAAATTCAAACTATCAGATAAAAAGGCTGGATTTGTCATAGCAGCTGACATCCTAAAGCCACTGCTTCTGCGTGAAACCAAACAACTTATGAAGGCACGGGCTGTCATCAGAAGATGTAACCCTTTATCACACTCCCTGGCGCACTTGTAAAGTCAGATCAAAATTCGACACCGAATACAGACGCAAAAGCTGTGAAAAGGATCTGTGTTTTTAAAAGCCTTGTCTTGAATTAGCTATGCCACAGATAAACTTTTGTATTTTCCCCAGCCTGAGACAAGTCTGCCAGTGAAACGCTTCCTCTACAGTGCTCCATTTGGAAGGTAAAAATCATACAGCTGTACTTCAATTCCTAGCAGCAAGTCCTACTCGGGCACCAAAATATGAGACAGGGCTGCTAATAGGAAAACTGCCAGAAGTGTTTCATCCGCACAATATTTCTGAACCGATTTGTATACTGCAAGTTATCCCCTGGTCCAAAGCTAGAGAGATTCAAACAGGAAATTTAATTTCTCTGTAACACAATAAAACTTCCCAGCAAATTTGCCTTCAGCCATCCATTCAAAAACTCGGTCTCGGATGCTGCTAGCATCGGCCCTCGGCAGCAACTGAAGCGTACCGGGATTTCCCTCTGCAAACAGCATCGACACCAAGCAGCACCTGCATTTCTGTGTACCTGCATGTACGTGACATTTCCGTGTCCGACAGACACTAATAGGTGGACATGGAAAATGAGGAGGAAAAAGCAATTCTGGAAATCACTTCAAATGTGCTTTACGTGCAGCGCCGGTTCCTGGTAGGCCTTATTAGACTCTGTCTTTAAGAGCAAAACCCTGCCTGCCTGCAACGTGCTTTTGCACGCGCTAAGTAAACAAGCCACAAAACCAGATTTTTTTTTTTTTCTTCTTCTGACTTATTGAAACAGTAGTAATCTTAGCTGCTAACTGTCGCAATGCTGGACAGAAAATGCTCGGACGTACGGGAGTTATCAGGAGACAGTGCCCTCATACACTGGCACCGCAAGAAACGCAAACCAAGCGTTCCCCTGGCTGAGCAGCCAATAACTCCACGCTTTGATTAACTTTATGAAGAAATGTCAAGACCCGAATTTCCCTCCATTGCCTTTGAGGAACGTGTGGGAAAGCACTGGGGTATTTCTCAACGCAAATAAGAGAGTCGTTCTGTATTTCAGCTTTGAGGCTCAGACTGACCCTGCATAAAAGCAACTCTTATTTCCAGTACGAGTTCCACCAAAAGGTACCTATAACTTCAAAAACAAACCGAAACAAAACCCCACCCTTTAAAATATTTTTTTTTTCCTTTTCTTTTTTCTCCCCCC
>VZTL01042871.1:788-11895 GCA_013400535.1 Scopus umbretta
CAGTACTGAGCCCTGGGGAACACCGCTTGTCAGCGGCCACCAACTGGATTGAACTCCATTCACCACCACTCTCTGGGCACAGCCATCCAGCCAGTTTTTAACCCAGCAAATGATACACCTGCCTAAGCCATGAGCAACGAGTTTCTCCATGAGAATGCTGTGGGAGACAGTGTCAAATGTTTTACTAAAGTCGAGGTAGATAACATCCACATCCTTTCCCTCATCGACTAGGCGGATGACCTTGTCATAGAAGGAGATTAGGTTCGTCAAGCAGGATCTGCCTTTCATGAGCCCATGCTGGCTCGACCTGATTCCCTGGTTGTTATGAGCATGCCAAGATGAACCGTTCCATAATCTTCCCTGGCACCAAGGTTAGACTGACAGGCCTGTAGTTCCCCGGAACCTGCTTCTGGCCCTTCTTGTAGAGGGGCGTCACGTTGGGAAGCCTTCCCACATCACACCAAGTTTAGTGATGAAAATCAAAAGCTAGCTGAGATTACTTTTATACAAGATATTTTATTCTGTATTGCAAAGCTGATAGGCATCTGTAAAGGTTTCTATATCAGAAAAAAATGTTATCAAATACAGAGAAAGAATACAAAGATATGGATACCTAAAGCTTCCTTAATTCATCTAATTGCTACCAGATTATGAATGTAAAGAGTCACAATTTAACAGTTTACTTGATAAATACTGAAGATGAACACAAATTTAAACTATGTATGATACTAAATATTTAGTTAAAAAATGCTACGATTCATAAGTAAAATGCAAAATTTTCCAATTATTTCCTTGGCATTGATTTTTCTTTACACAACCAGACAAATAAAATGAGAGTGCAGTGAAATAATCTTTGATGATCAGTGGTATAAATTATTTTCACAGACAAAAAAAGGTGAAACTTTGATGTAACAACTAAAACATCAGCGTGTTATCAGCATTGTTCTCATACTAAGTCCAAAACCACAGCACTATAACAGCTACTAGGAAGAAAATTAACTCTATCCCAGCTGAAACCAAGACATATACATCATGAAGAGGTGGCTCCACTTATACTATTAGTCATGGTCAACTGCAGTCATCATCCATATGTTTAAATTTTATGATCCCTCAACTTGAATTTATCTGTTTTCCCATGCGAGGTTCTTGGTTCTTTGAATGTGGTAACATTAAAACTTTGTGGAGAATATATTTTCACAAACAACCTTGCCTTCTTTGAACCATTCCTCAGAGTATCTGTTTCTTCAGATATAAATTAGTATTCTTTTAAAACATATCACTGACATTTTTGCAGACATTGTTCAAGAAAGCCCTGGTAAATTCTTTGTCATACATACTTTTTACTTTCTGATTCTCTATTTCTCAAGGACTCCAGAAATACAAGTAGTATAGAAATAGTAAAAGACCATATATAATTTTTCTAGATGTTATTCAAAATATAGATATAAGGATATAGATATATTTTTCAGATATCTTTTAGTAAATATATAAAACCTTTTTAACTACTTGTTCTTAGCATCTATTTAATGATGATGATGTTATTTGTACACATTTCTCACAGTTCCTTTTCAGCTCATGGAAGACGCTTAATTTGAAGCTTTATGGTCAGCAGATCTGTGGATGAAATATTCCCAGGGCACCATTTGAATGTCTATATGCACTCAAAAATTTAAAGCAATAGTACTAGTATGCTTAGAGTTTGATCTACGCTTAGAGATAGAGACAGAAGAATTCTATCTATCTGTGCCAGGTATTGCAAATTTTTATGAACTTGTGCAATGTTATATTTGGGTTAGGTCTTATTTAGCTAATGAGAGCATTACACAGGATGAAAAACATCCTTATAGAATCATAGAATCATTAAGGTTGGAAAAGACCTCTGAGATCATCCAGTCCAACTGTAAACCCAGCAACACCATGCCTACTAAACCCTGTCCCAAAGTGCCACATATACACATTTTTTTTGAATACTTCCAGGGATGGTGATGCTACCACCTCCTTGGGCAGCCTGTTCCAATGCCTCACCACTCTTGCAGTAAACACATTTTTCCTAATATCCAATCTAAACCTCCCCTGGTGCAACTTGAGGCCATTTCCTCTCATCCTGTCACTAGTTACTTGGGCAAAGAGACCAACACCCACCTCACTACATCCTCCTTTCAGGAAGTTGTAAAGAGGAGTTGTAAAGGTCTCTCCTCAGCCTCCTTTTCTCCAGGCTAAACAGTCCCAGTTCCCTCAGCTGATCCTCATAAGGCTTGTTCTCCAGGCCCTTCACCAGCTTCATTGCCCTTCTCTGGACAAGCTCCAGCACCTCAATGTCCTTGTTGTGAGGGGCCCAAAACTCAATACAGTATTCAAGGTGCGGCCTCACCAGTGCTGAATACAGGGGCACAATCACTTCCTTTGGAAAACAGTGTAAGCTTTTGTAGTATTCAAAGTACATTTAAACAATGACATTCTGTCTTTGCAAATATTTTACACACTTATGAAGAACTATGCAAAAATGGAAACTATTACTTGTTTCCTTTGAAACCACGAACATAGCAAGAATTAACATACAATTCTAAGTGAAATTATGGATTCTGAAATAAACAATGAGGTAACCACCACAAACACCATTATGCTTTTTGCTTTTTTGAATCCTCTTTTGTTTTCAAACAGAGATTAAAATTCAAATATAGTTTCATCTGTTGTTACAGCTTGGCAGTTTATTGTCACAAACTGAGAAGACCTCTTTAAAGTCAGGTGAATCAGAATTTCCAATAATTTTCTAACTGAAAGTTATGAAAGCATTCAAATAGGGCAAAACACGGAAACTGATGAAAAAACATCTTTATTTAAAAAAAAAATCCCCAAATGACAGCTTAAAGTTAAAGCAACAAGAATAGAAATATTTTAGATTCAAAGTTCAAAGTACAGAGTTGTGTAAGAAGAAAGAATTTTAGAGAGAGTGTTTGTTCATCTCTTCCATTATTCATAAAATAACTCATCGATATCTCTGTTATGCTCTATACTGACCTGGAAATGTTAAAAACCGTAAGTGTATTTTAAGCAGAAAATCAGGTAAACTAGATACCTAATCCTTATTTTATTCACTTAAAAACATTTTCAAGAATTAGACTGAAATATATCGAGAAAACATTGGGGGAATGATGTTTGGACAACAACATTTAGAGAATTAACAGAAAACTTTTCTAGACATTAGATAGAATCACACCACTATAAGATTATGAGCATAATTGTTTGCTCTTTGTCATAGATCTGCCAAAACTGGGGAAGAATATGCCAAAATTCCAAGCTTTTGTTCAGAGGATATGGGTTTCTGTCTGTTTGGTGGAATCTGCAGGCCTGAATTAAACCTACTTTTTTTTTCAATAGAATGATTAGGCTCCTGAGAAGAGACCCTCAAAAATCACTGTAAAGAGTCAGAAGCTGCCTGATACCTAATAAGAAATTGTTGTGGTTTAACCCCGATCGGTAACTAAGCACCACACAGCCGCTCGCTCACCCTCCCCCTGCCCCGGCGGGATGAGGGAGAGAACTGAAAAAGAACTAAAACCCGTGGGTTGAGATAAAGGCAGTTTAATAGGACAGCAGAGAAAAAAGAGAATAATAATAATAATAATAATAATAATAATAATAATAATAATAATAATAATAATAATAATAAAAGAAAATACAGAACAAGTGATGCCCAATGCAATTGCTCACCACCCGCCGACCGATGCCCAGCCCGTTCCCGAGCAGCGATCACTGCCCCCCCAGCCAGCTCCCCCAGTTTATATACTGAGCGTGACGTCAGGTGGTATGGAATAGCCCTGTGGCCAGTTTGGGTCAGCTGTCCTGCCCGCGTTCCCTCCCAGCTTCTTGTGCACCCGGCAGAGCAAGGAAAGCTGAAATATCCTTGACTAGACTAAACACTACTGAGCAACAACTAAAACATCAGCGCGTTATCAGCATTGTTCCCATACTAAGTTCAAAACACAGCACTGCAGTAGCTACTACAAAGAAAATGAACTAAGCTGAAACCAGGACAGAAATGCTGATAAAATGGTGATAAACAGGTATCTTTAGTGCTATGCGATCATCTTCAGAAGAAATATATCACTGACACAATATACAGCCTTTGCAGTCACCTAGTGAAAGGACCCATCCCCATCTTTAAACCAGCTTTTCAGTGGTTACCACATTCACTCAGAGTACTGGAGAATTTGGATTATTCTTTATCTTTTGAATAAGCTGATGTGATCTCATCTTCTATCTCCCAAATACAGTAAATGTTTTAAGGAGCCCAAGGCTATCTTCAGGCATCAACATAGTACACAGTTGTACAGGACAGCATGTGGCAAAGTGATGTTTGTTTAACTGTCTCTGTCTATGTGGCCTGGAAATCATCTGTTTCTGCTGTGAAGGGAGGTGAAATACTGTGTACAGTGGCTTCTGTGAATGACCTTTCCAAGTAGCAGCAGGCATTGCCTACCACATTCCTCTTCCTTCAAAAGGAGCTCTAGGACTTTTCTTCTAGCTTAGTGCAGGTCTACACCTTCTCAGAAAAGAAAGCTTCCCCTTCAAACAGAATGGAGAAATTCAGGTTTCTCCAAAATGCTATGAAGTCTTGACTTTACGTGAGTGCAGTGCTTCCCTTGAACTCTCCTTCTCTGCTTCTCATTGCATAGTCAGTGGGAAGACCAGTGAAGAAACATATGAATGACTTTGTAACACTGTCTTAAGAAACTCACCTGCAAGGGAATATTAATGCTCCATTCCTTCCTTAAATGAATATTTAAACATCTGATGCTATATATGCGCTGGGATAATGACTGAAACCCACATGTCCTTATTTCAGGGTAAGATGTCTAATTATAATGCTACATAGTGACTTCTTTTGCTAGTTAAATGAATATTGAATTAGCCTTTCTTTAGAAAGAATAAAAATAAGCACTCTTCCCACTCTCCCACTGCTTTGGGATATTAGTTTATAATGTAGAATATACATCTGGCAAAAAGAAGATTTCTCTAGGCAGAAGATCATCTGTTTCTCCAGATGCTTTCTAACCACTGAACTATTGGACTAAAGAAGGAGTGCAGAGAGGCAGAAATACAGCATTTCACATTCCTATATTTATATTCTATGTAGAGTTCAAGCTAATAGTGGTCCCTGAGAAAACCTATGAAATCAATTCTTGGAAGCAAGAAAGTCAAAACAATGCTTGGATCTGACCAGACCTAGGCATACTTAGGTCTCTCATGTCTCTCTTTACGGTCAAAAAGGTGAGATAAATTTTAGTTAGGTGGGTAGAAAACTGGCTAGACTTTTATGATTTGTGATACAAAGCTCAACTGTCACCCAGTTACTAGAGACACCTCAGTATTGCGGCAGGCACAGTTTTACTTTATTATCCTGGAGGGTGGGACAGAATGCAGTCTCATCAAGTTAATGGATGACACCAAACTGGGGGGACCAGTCAGTATCCAGGAGGTCACTTGAACATAAATTATTCTGTGAGTCTAACAAAGAATGAAAGATGACATAGTTAACAGTGTTAAGGTCAGGTCTGACACAATTATTTTTCATTGGCCATGACTGCATCAAAAAAGCCAGGTACCAATAGTAGAGGAATAAAGTTATTTTCACTCTTAATCCATAAATTATCTAATTTATAAGACAGGTAGTACATGTTTACCACAATTAATATAAATTAATGCAGCACTCCTATAGTACCAAGAAACATGGCCTCACTTACAGTTCAGTGAATGGTCTTTGAGCATGGCTTAATTGTTTGTATAATTTCTAAATCAAATGTTAAATATTTTAAATCAAAGCTTACCATGAATTGTTTCAGATTTCAGTAGGTTAAAAACCACAATTAATTCTACTCCTAAAATATGAATTTTCAGTTCACTGTGTGTAGAAAAATTAGAAGGTGTTTAGAGAATTTGTTACTTGAACAGTTCTTCCTTTTTATTCTTCTAGCACTAAAAATTTAAACAATCATAAAGCATATCAACTTTCAGATTTGAAGTTCGTCTTTGAAGTTCTTCCATGTTCAGGAACTACACAAACACTATAGACTTCACCATGTGAAATAGATTTGCAAAATGTTATGTTTCAACTTCTAAGCAGAGATATTCTTTAAAGATTGTAACTTCAGTATGATTAATATCTAGCTCTACATAACAATGAATGATGGTTATCTTTTTTGTCAAAAAATACTTTGTTCCTATGTACTATTAAACGTAGCTTATATGCATATTTTGCTCATTTGAATCATTAGTTTGTAGTTCTGTGGATCTATTACAGTATCTTTAAAGAGAAAGAAATCACTAAACAGATGTTCTGTGCCAAATTTATTAGAAAAATGTTAACTATTCAGAAAAAAAACCAGGCAGCTAATAATCCAAACATTTTAAACAACAGCAAATAAGTCCATATCTGATTAAATGCAGCCAGAGCACCTCTGTGACATTTTTAGCATTTGTAACTTCAAACACCACAAATCAGCTAAAACAAAGATATTCTGATGAGCAGAAATAATTTATACATTAGAGGTTTTCTCCACTGTTATCTTTGAAATTCAAATTAATGGCTATGGAAAGCTGTGCCGCTGGGATGTTATGAATCCATCTGACAATACATGGAGTATAGAAATATAAGCCTTGTGAAGAAAATCACAGAAATTAAGCCTTCAGTATGTCAACAGAAAAAAAAATCTAATTAGAGCACGAGCATTATTTATTTCAAAGACACAGTTGGTATTATTGCTGTGGCTTTACTGACAGCAATTGATACTACACTTCTACCTTATTGTATTGGCAAAGTTGGCTGTTAATCGCTTGTATTCTTTGGGCTATTTTCTGGAGCGCTAGAGTTATAAAAAGGCAGCTGTGGGGCCACTTGTGGTACGTTCATTGATTGTACTAAAATCCATTAATATGTATTTTTTTCATAAAATCAACTCAAAAGAAAAAAAGAAGAAAAAAAAAACCCAACATAGCTATAAGCCAGTGAACACCTTCAGCTAAAATAAGAAGTAATTTTCTTCATGCTTAAAATGAAGTCAAATGAGACCCACTACTTGATGAAGAGCAAAATTATTTTTTCTTTTCCCTCCATAAGTAGGAGTTCTACCATGTAACAGAACAGTCAGTTCATGCCCTTTGCTGTCGGCACTTGGAGCAATCCAGTGGCTCAGAATCTTTAAAAGATATCTGTTTCTTGGCACTGAGACCATTCAGATAATTTTGGAGAAGTTATCTAAACATTTTGAAGTTTCAGTTAATTCCATTCAAAATTCTGTGCCTTTTGAATTACTTCTATTGCTGAGAAGAATGTGTTTCTATTTTCTTTTTTTGCTTCAAAGAAGTTTTGAAGAAAAAAGAAGTTTTACAATGTGATATGTAAAGCATCAGCTGTAAGATTCTTCTGTACCAGTAAGCATGACTGTAGTACTGATTAATTTCATTATTATGCATAGCTCCATTTCTGGGTATTATTATTGTTCTGAAATAAATACAGATACAGCACCATTGCTACTGGAAGAGAAACAATAAAATGTTGCTTAAGATAAAGAGCACATTAAAAGTCTTTCTTAATAATATTTCTGAGAACGTATCATCAGGAAAAAGTTTCAGGATCATAATAGAATGTAGTTATAACCAACACCATAAATATAGTTCAGTACCATCAGTGATTCTAAAAAAAAGGCAAGCATCAAAGTGAAAACAAAAAGCACACATCATGATCAAGAGAAAGGAGATTTTTTATGTTACACTATGACCCCCAAAAATGGGTCAGACACAGAAATGTGCAGACATGGAAAGTATTAAGGAGGGCTGTCAAAAAAAGAAAAAAAAAAAATCCAATTTTGTGAAAAACATTAACATGTCTGAAAAATTAAGCTTAAAAAAATGTTTTCACATCAAATATAAGGGAATGTTTCACCTTATGATAAATACGACCTGCAAATAGAGAAACTCAGATGTAAATGCTGTCTCTATTAGATGTATCTTTCCACCCTTCATTTAAAAAGACCAGGGCTTGTTCAGTGCTTACGGAAACTGTTACAGCAGTTAATGTAACTCATTTGTGTGTAGACTTAGATGACTTTTTTTTCTGAGATATCTTTAAACTTTAAGATCATAGAGAAGACACACAGTGAGAATACAGCTTTTCTTCAGGTTTGGTGAATTCACTACAGAAATACATTAATGGATACCAGTTAAGTGTGCTACCAAATCACAAAACTCCTCTTCACAGCAGGTTTTACTCACTCTAAGCCACAAAAGAGTGGTTTGACACATATTGTTTATTGCTGGAGTCAAAAATGAAGACTAGGACTCAAAAACTCTAGGAAAAAACAGCAAAACAAGTACCAGTTAATTTCTGCAAACATCATGGATTTGATTTTCATTTACAGGGAAATTGTTTGCACTAAGCTACTGAGGTAATTTATGTGAGCCTTTAGGCTTGTGTAATGTAAATTACACCAACCTGAAGACTCTGTGTTTAGTTTCAGCATCCTATACAATGGCCATTGTGTAAACAATAATCAGACCCTGTGTGTTACAGATGTAACAAATGGAAATGTATAAATTACAGGTTAGATTACATTTACACAGATGTAAATGTGTAAATTACAGGTTTATCAAACACACTGCTGGGAAAAAGCATTGATATTTATCAATTTACAAGGAAATTTCTTATACTGATATACTATTTAAATAGTCTGCAAAGGAAAAATTAGCTTGTTAACAGGGAACGATTCTACCGAGCAAGTGAAGAAGATTATATTTACCAAAGAGCATCTAATTTGGAAGAGGAGGCTCAAGATTGCTTCAATTCATTTGAGATAGGTTTATATATTTGAGGAGATTACTAATGTACAAACTGTGAGCAATGAAACCACTAATCGCCTGATTGGTACCTACTAATGGTCTGTAGGGAGCTAAATTTTAGTGTCAGGCAGACGTGGGCTGAATTCTGTGGCCTACAGGTATCCCCTTGAATGGTATAGAGAGTTTGATCCTTAACACAGGGGTATAGATTAATCTGACATTTGTAGAAAACCATGTCCTTTACTGGCTCTGCTCTTCATGATAACATTTAAACATTGCAAATGTATCTAAATAGAAAAAGAATGTAAATGATAGAAATTTGGCTTAGCTGACAGTTTAAGATTTTATCTAAGAGTTTTTGGCGGTTTGAGTCTTAGGAAGCAATACATACCAAACATATCTACAACAATAAAACACAAAAAAAGAGTGGCAAAGAAACGGATAAAAATTTCTTTTCCTCCTACTTTTTTTCCAGTGTGCATGTGTACGTATGCCTCTATAGTCTTAAGCGCTTTCTAATGATTTCAGTTTCTCAGTACAGGAATCTTATCTTTTGTGTTTACTCTAATGGATATAGGCACCTAGATGTAACCAAAACATAAGGCATATTTTCTGCATCTCTTGCATGTGCATAGTCAGAAGACAAATTTAGTATATTAAATGCCTGAGCTACTTTTATTTTGTTGCTAATACTCAGAATTATATTTTCAGCTTCTGATTTATCTTTTTATGTTAGTAGGCACAGAAACTCAAAAAATATATGCATTCTATTCTACATGAGCAAGCAACCATGTCTCACACTAGATCACTACTAGTACTTTAATTAATATATGCAGATCCCAAATATGCAATGATAAAGGAAGTCTACTTTCATTTTGGTAGGCTTAGTTATTTAGACAGATAAGGCATGATATACAAGTTCTAAGACAAGTTTAAAATTTGATCTACAAAGCCATATTTTCTCAGTTTCTAAAATAAACTACCCTCTGATAGGATCAACTGTGAGTCACAAGGGAGACTACAGCTTTTCTTTTACTTAGTTTTCCAACCATTTAAACATCCTCAGTTGCAAATCTTGATTGAATTTGAACTTTGCTTGAGGTTCATATTCTGTTAAGATGGAATGTGAACTGATCAGAAAAAAGACCCTCTCAAAAACAAAAGTGAAAAGTGAGGAGGAGTGAAGAGCAGAGATCAGAAAATAAACTAGCAACTAAACAGAAACAGAATGAAAGGAAAATGAAAAGACAACACTAATTCAAAACAGATTACCTCATCCCTCCAAAAGACTAAAACAGTACTAATAACATGGGGAAACAGTGGAGCCTCAAGACTGTGGTAATGTTCCTGGACCTTAGGTCCCTTTGAGCTACAGAGAGATAGTCATGCCAGAAAAATGTCAACCTCATCAATCTCACTACAAATATGAGGACCTACATAGTTCCTCAAATCGTGCATTGAAAGAAATGCTGCCATTCTTATGTTTAATAATTGTTTATGGGTTTTCTCATGCAGAGTGTAAGTAGATCAGTTTGCTCACCGAGCTACATGTGAAACATTTTCTGACCTCAAAAATTAAATATCTTGACTTTTTAAAAAATAAATCAATGTTTCTGTATTTCAGATGAGTGTTAGTAGCCCACAGTACCTGTGTAAAAAGATGGAAAGGACTGGCACCACTTTTATCATCAATGGAGTTTTTGAGTAAAAGTGACCTTACCTGCTGTGCTTTGGGATGAACCAAATTAAATGTTCTGACATGTTCTACTGCATTAACTTCCACAGAAGTTAATAAGTGGGGAAATACCCTGCTTGGAGACTTTGAACAAATTTAGGCGTCAGGTGGTCATCAACCTATTCAACCTCAGCCAGATGGATTTCACCTCAAGCATGCCCATGATCATTGCTTAAGGGCCTCAGGAGCCTTGCAGATATAACCTTAAACGCCACAGAAGCTTTTGAAGATAGAAAGTAGCGGGCAATCACAGAATAAGAAAGTGTAGAAGAATTGAGTTGTGTTGCTTTGTCCTGATTGTACCCAAAGAACGGTCTCGAGTTCATTAAATTTACTATTACCTGCATTGCTTCTATTTCTTTTTAGGCTTTCTACAGATATATTTTATGATAATAACACAATATACTTCAATAAAAAGATCTATTGTTCTAAATTTTAGAAGACATTAATGTTTATCAGCCAAGACATTGGGGTCCATGCATTTCTCAGGTTCCCAGGTTTTAACTTATTTAATTCTCCATTTTGTGATTATGGGGG
>VZTL01042871.1:11951-24444 GCA_013400535.1 Scopus umbretta
AAAAAGAAGAAGAAAAAAAAAAAGATTATTTCTATCTCAGTTTTTCAGTTTTAAAAGTGCTGGAAAGGGCAGACTGTCATTTCCTAGCTCCAACTACTTTACAGAGGTCAGCATCTACTCATTCAAATGATACTAGAGAGATTGTTACATCTCCATCACAGAGAAGTGATCTTGCCAGTACCCGTAACATACCACTCATGATGATAGACAAAGTTAACAAGATAGGAATGTGATGGTTATTGACAAATAGCCAACCAATTAATATCTCTCTTGACTGCTAATAGCAAAAGGCAAGGTTGGCAAGATAAATCTAGGAGTTTATGCTAGTTGTATTTTATTTGACTTTTCAGCTTTAGAAAGGTTTGCCTTTCAGAAGGACATAATTGCTTCAGTCAGATAGCATTTTGATAACAAGACACATAATTTTCCTTTAGCACAATTGCACATCTACTGTCTGGACAGCTTTCTCCACCCCTTTCCTCAGGAACCAAGCAGAAAAGCAGAGGAATGACTACACTCCTACCTCCTAATTCTATCTTGCCAGAAGCCTAAGCAGTTGTGGGTTCTTATGGATTTTTTCCCCTTATGTTATCATAAATCATCTGACTACAGGCAGGCCAACAACTATCAGTATTTTAACACATGCAAGCTAGCAATAATAACTGTGCTATGAATAAGTCAATAAATTATTATATTTCTCTTGAAATGGCAAATGGCTGTTCCACTGATATTTTTGAGAACCAGGCTGAGGCAATACAAATTTATATCACATTTACTCTTTGTCAGGTCAAAATGAACCAGTTTTAGTTCCACATTGCTTATTGCATAGATATTTGAAAACCTGTATGTTTCAGTTAACCCCTCTTCTTGTAAGGTTAACTAGTGGTAATATACTTTGTAGTTCTTTTCTGTTGTATACTTGCTTGTTTTTGTAATATTCTCTGACTCCTGGAATGGTGTTCCTTTCATCTTTCTAAAATCAACTTGGCTCTGTCTTCACATCTTGCAGTAATATTCAGTTATACTTTACATTTTGTTCAGCATTCAATAATTTTTGAGGAGAGGAAAAGTTGTTTTTATTAAGACTTCCAAGATGGAGAAGATGGCACTCCCCTTGTTTATCTCATTTTACTTATAATACGTGTCTGCTTCTAACAGGAATTATAAATATTCCAGAATTGTAAATTTGTTTTTATTTTTCTGCCTTGGTAATGACACTTGATTTTGAATCTATATTTAACACTGTCCTTTTGTCATCCTTATTGTGCAAAAAGGATGGGGTAATGGAATATGTAACCTGAGTAGTTTCAAGCAACCCACCGACTGTGATCTGATCTTCATTTGTTACACATCAGCTGACTTCAGTGGTGCTATGCAGTTCATACCAACTACGGTTATGACCCTAGTTTTCCATTTTGTTTGCAAAGAAGACCCCAGACTTTAATGTTACGTAACAACACGAACGTTAATCCCTAAAAAGGGCTGGAGCTCTCTTGTGTTAAGAATACTAACAAAAACATACCATACTACCCTGAAAAGCTTAGCTTCTAGAATGATAAGACAGAAAATGGAAGGGAGAGCAGAGACAAAGATAAGAAATGTTTTCCCAATAATCATATAACTGTGGAAAGCCCACTTTGCTGACTCCATAATATATCAGTACATAAAATTCCTTATTAATAAATAATATTCTATATGAAGCACTTTCTCTGCCTTCTATATGCATTTGGAATTATTGGTTAAAATATAGATAATTACATAGATAAAAGAAAAATAATATTTCATGTAAATAATCCCAGAATTCTGGAGGATAAAAATTCTACCCCAAAAGGATTCTGAACAGTCAATAATCCAAAGAGTCATTAATAATAATTTTAGAATAACATACACCAGGCCATTTCGATACTTTTCATAAAAAGCAGGATTTAACTGTGACTGTAAGCACATTAAGGAGAGAAGGAACAATGATAATAACAAACTATACCCTTTGATATTCCCAGAACATAATTATTCATATGCACCCAAAATCATGTCATGCCTACTGTAATTGGAAAAAAAATCCACACTTAGTCATAAACTCAGAGCAGATTAAGAACCTAAAAGGTTTGGGCATTAAATATGGTTGTAAGAAAGCACCAGCTTGAATGTCCAAACTGCTTTCAGTTGTGAAGTCTCAGGGCTGACACCTACAGTAGATTAGAAAATCTTACACAGAAGACGGATCCAAAAATATCTGAGCTTTGTCCTGATCATCACATTATAAAAAACCAGGACTGATGAGTACCTTCAGCCTGCACTGAGCATTAAATTATTACAGAGTAAGATGGAGAGAAAGCACAAAAGAACATATGAATTATTAGATAAATATTAGAGAAGTAATCTCTATGAATTATACTAAATAAATAAATAAATATTTTCCCTACAGTATATAAAGTTAACTAATTTCCTAAATTATGTGGTCTAATATACAAGAAAACATAAATTATATATATGATTTAAATTATGCTGCAAGAGAGGTGCTAATAATGTGGAAATACATGTTTTAGAAACATTTCATAGGAAATAAAGTTGTTTCATATATAAAGTTTTATCATATATAAACACATGTTGCTATACATTGCCTAACAACTAACAGGAGGAAGCATTTGTTAAATGAATGTCACTGAGATGAAGACCAAATACAGAGCATATCGTAACCATGCACGTGCATTCGAAACAGTAACAGCCTTTTCTCAGCAGCAGCTGTTTCCACTGCTGTAGACACCTTTGTTTCTATGAAATACCTGGAACATATTTCTGTGTGTCCATGATGTGGCAGTTTAGAATATATTTTATGGTTTTTATATAATTCTTACTTATCAGAATAGTAGAAATCTCATAAATATATTAATTCAGCTTTTCTTTGCAAATATGTGAGCTAGTTTTCAAGTAGCTTCTTGAAGCACCATGTCGGTGCAGTCCATGTGCCATGGAGGTGCTGTAACCCAGCTTCATGGGACCACCTCTTTTACTGCTTGGAGTTCCGTGCTTCCATATTTACACTTGATAGCTGTACCAGAGAGATCTAATTTACAGCTGGTGCAGTCCACACAATCTGCAGTAATTTTTGCAACTTCTGTCTAGACAATACCCTCAGAGATACTTCTTAATTTAGGCAGGATATAACGTGTGCTGAACTCAAGTATTCACAACCACCTATTCTCCCAGTAATACAGCAATGTAGTTCCAAAAAGCAATTTATTAAAGCCTTAGGGAAGAAAAAAAAACAGAGGCAAGTTAAAATTCAACAAACCTATTCCTGTGGCCCAGTCTTAGGGAATGCATCTGTCCCTTGGGGACTGTGAAGGGTTCTTCATGCATTCATTTGCTTTTGATTACAATGATTTTCAGAAGAAATCCCCTCTTTCATGCCTAAGGCCTCTTTGCTAATAAGCAAATTACCATTTGAATAAAAGAAATAAAAGATATGCTTTAAAACACTACGTGACTAAAAGTCAGACATCTCCATGTCATACTGTGGTATAATTTGAAATGGAAATAGAGCTAAAAGAAAAATATGCACCTCTTGCATTCATCCATAAACTTTACTGTGTAAAACAGTTTGTTTATACAATAGAATAATTGTACTAGCTTGCCAAGAAAGATATCTTTCTTAAAAGGTGATTAAATGAAGACATTTAATGGAAAGGCACTAAACCAATTTCTATATTGCTGATATTGCTAGTAAGAACATGTGCCATATACTTAGCTTCCACAGTGAACCTCTTGTCTCCACTATGTTCTATGCTAAAAGTTTGAAAAAGGTCAGTTTATCTCCATTCTCATTTGTCTCCATTCTCATTTATTTCTTGGTTTTATGCTCTGCAAAAAGAGTGTTCATATGTTTTACTTATTTATTTGCTTAGCTTTAACAATTCCACAAAGAAAAAGTCAGCTGGAAAGATGGTGTAAATGAAATGGTGGTTAGAGAGGAACATTGTCCAAGTCTGGTAAAAAATAAGTCTCTGCTGAGGTAATAAAAGCTAACCGTACTTCAGATGATTAATGAACTTCAAATTAAACTTTCTCTTATTGCCAGAGGAAATCCGAAGGAGGGATACCAGTTGTGGATCCAATCTTAAAGCCTTCATACTAGGAAAACACCCCAAAACTGTAACAATTATTCCTGTCTGAGAAATGCAGGTTTAGATTTTATTGTGAATATCACTACATATTTGTATTATAAAAATGGAAAATTAATTCATAAGTATTGTGAAAGAGAGAGTGCTTGTATTAGTGAAACAGAAGATATGTACTATTAGGACCCTGAGGGCAACAACAGGCCTTACTGGTTCTGACCAGCCCCACCTGGGAGCCCTATCTACTTCCTGCGCATAGCCCAAGGAGCCCCTTTTCAGTTCAACCCCTGGGTGTCAGTATCTACCTGAGTGACACCATGGCAGTGCCAGCCTCCAGCCCTGTCCGTCTTCCTGCCTCCTGCATGTACCACTCAGCCCTATGCTGCAGGGAGGATTTGCTTGTGATCAGACAGGTACAACTTGAACACTGAAGAACTGATCTTTAGAAACATGCTCCTAAAAGGGTTATTCAGCTACCATGTGTCATGAATATGATTTTTTTATGCAGTGTTGGTTTAGCAGCAGTTTAGAATTTACTAATATTTTTGAGTTAGATCACAAAATTAGGTTGTATAATTCTTAATAGCACTCAAGCATCAGACAATTTAACAGAGCGATTCAATGGTATTTGTTACAATCAAAATAGCAACCTAGTTAAAGGTTCAAGAATGACAAGGGTCACCCAAAACTTAGAGCAGGGCTGCACACGCAGGTGGGTTTTACATCAAGTCACATACACAGAGGCAGACAGACTGACAAACAGCTCTAAATCAAATTGCATACACACACACAGAGGTTAACCTGTGATTAAAATTTCCCCTTTCATGAGTTTCACGAATTACTTTTATGTGCCAGCATTCATCAATGGACGGTTGGTGAACCTTTCAAAATCAGGCCTTTGAGTCATCGCAAGATCGTCAACGGATGATCTTCAGTCCTCTCAAAATCTACCCTGTGAGGCGTCCCAGCTCAGGGGAACATACTAGTTTACACAGCTCACTGCAGTCCCAGAAAGATCGAAAGATCTCCCTTTTGGATTGCTATTGAGATAATTGGCTTTGGTCAGTATTTTACATTCTGGCCACAATTCATGCTGAGTCATTCTGGTAAACAATTCCAGCAGCAGGTGGCCCAGGTGTGGTGTCTGGCACCCAAGTCACTGCACTCATGACCAAGACAACAGCACAATAGGGCTTACCCTGGGATCTCAGAGTGGCCTGGGGGACTGCACCACCACAGTATGATGTTTAGAAAAAATTAAAGGAAAAAATATAATTCATATCCAGAATACTGCGATATGTTTCCATTATCTTATCTGTAGCTCTTCCTGAAATATTGAAAGAGTACATTATGTTTTTTGATAATACTTAAGTCACCACTTATATTTGCATTTTGTAAAGCTGACTGGCTTTAGGACTGCATTTTTAAACAACCTTGCATATCCAAAATTAGCAAGCTATTTTCTAGCCAAAAAATAAGATTTTAAAAAGGAAATGTGGACTTATTTGTATTCTTTTTCTTCTACAGTCAGGAAGGTGTGTAAACTTTATTTTCTGTTAAAAGTTCACATTTGTCATGTATGATTTCTCATAAAGTTACTCTTTCAAGAAAGACGAAACAACTGAATTTAAAGTGGCTTTCAAAAAGTAAAACAAAAGCAACAAAAATAAACTTAATGTATGGAAAAACTAAGTATTGGACCACAAGGAAGAAAAGATTATGTGTTCATACTGCTGTGGGATAAGGAAGCACCAGACAGTCACTCTCTCACTCCTCCCACATCGTGATGGGGGAGAGTATCGGAGTGTGAAAACTCATGGGTTGAGATAAAGACAGTTCAATTTGTAAAGCAAAAGTTGCACGTGCAAGCAAAGCAAAACAAGGAATTCATTTACTACTTCCTATTGATGAGCAGACATTTAGTCATTTCCAGGAAAGCAGGGCTCCATGACATGTTAGTTTCTTGGGAAGGCAAACACCATTAGTCTGAAAGTCCTTCTTCTTCTTTCCCCCAGCTTTTATTGCTGAGCACGACATCATATGCTGTGGAATATCCCTTTGGTCAGTTGGGACCAGCTGTCTCAGCTAAGTCCTGTCCCAGCTTCTTGTGCATTCCCAACTACTTGCTGGCAGAGCAGCGTGAGAAGTAGGAAAGGCCTTGACACTGTGTAAGCACTGCTCAGCAATGGGCAAAACATTAGTGTGTTATCAATACTGTTTTGTCCACATATCCAAAAAATGGTACCACTTGAGCTACTATGAAGAGAATTACCTCTATTCCAGCCAAAACTAGTGCACATGCACTTAGTATAAGTCCATATCTAGACCCAGAAAACATTTTAGCCTTGCCCAAATAATTATTCCTGGAAACCGTAGGTTCCATATGTAATTCTGTATACTTTGTCTTAATTTATTGCAAGATCTGAGCATAAAATTGTATGGCTTAAAATCTTTGCATCCAATTCAAGAATGTCATAAGCTTTTTATGGCTTTAATGTTTGTGGTAGGTTGATCTTAGCCAGATGCCAGATGTCCACCCAACCACTCTCTCATTCCATCTCCTCAACAGGATATTGGGAGAAAATAAGATGGAAAATCTCATGGGTTGAGATAAAGACAAGGAGATAATTTACCAACTACCATCAGGGGCAAAACAGACTTGACTTGGGAAAAATTAATTTAATTTATTGCTACTTAAAATAGATTTGGATAGTGAGAAACAAAGACAAATATAAACAGCACTTTCTCCCCATTCTCCCTTCTTCACAGGCTCAATTTTACTTCTTCATTCATCAATCTGTAGTAGTTCTTCTCCAGTGCCACTCCTTCATCCTCACTTTTTTCCCCCTGTTCCAGTGTGGGTCCTCCATGGGCTGCAGCTTCCTTCAGGGCACATCCACCTGCTCGTGGGGTCCTCTGTGAGCTGCTGGGTGGATACCTGCTCCACCATACTCCTCCATGGGCTGTAGGGTGACAACTTCCTGAACACTTGTCTTCTCCACAGGCTGCAGGGAATTTCTGCTCCGGCACCTGTAACACCTCCTCCCCCTCCTTCTTCTCTGACCTTGGTGTCTACAGGGCTGTTTCGATCACATTTTTCTCACTCTCTGTCAGCTGATTTCTTAAAGATTTTCTCACAGAGGTATCAAAGGCATTGTTGGTTGGTTCAGCTGTGTCCTGCAGTAGGTCCATGGGAGCTGGCTGGA
Organism: Scopus umbretta; assembly: GCA_013400535.1. NCBI lineage: Eukaryota > Metazoa > Chordata > Aves > Pelecaniformes > Scopidae > Scopus > Scopus umbretta. Next base: position 19,276 of record VZTL01042871.1, read on the forward strand.
ACCAGCTGAAACCAGCAGTGCCTGGCATGGGGCAACCCCTGCCCTCTTCTCACAGAGGTCACCCCTGCAGCACTGCCACTGCCAAAACTTGGACACATAAACCCAGTAGAGTGGTGGAGGGCAAAGACCACAGTCCACCAACAGAAGCTGCCAAGGGGTTCTGCCTACTTCAGAGGGGTCAGATCTGCTGCAGAGCTTTCCTTGTTCCTATCACTTTGTTATTTAGGCTAAAATACAGGCAACCAAGATAAGGGATGAACAGTACAGTTATTGAACTTCTCTGATAAGCTTCCATTGGGGCCACTCAAGTAATGGTAGATCAGGGAAAGTGGTTGAGCATTAAAATGTAAACAATATATTCTTAATCACTGAATTCAGCACTACACAATAAACACTATTTCTGTGGAAAATTGTATTTTACCAAGTCTTGCATTTCTGACGATTTGATATCAAACCTAATTGATCTCAGAAGCAGCATATCAGATCTCTGTGAAGGCTTGTCCCCATCATTTATTATTTTCTAGGTCATAGGAGTTATAGCTGTTAAACAAGGAAGGTGTTGCAATTTTTTTTAATTATTATTATTTTTTAAACACAAAGGGTTTTCTTTTTCCTTTCTGACTTATAAAGCTACATTTCTCTCATCACTCACTTGAAAACAACTCAATCATTTTTTTCTTTGACATTCTTCACCTGAAGTTCATCTTCCTATGAACTACATATTGGAAGACTTCAGCACACAAAATAAATTCATACCATCAAAAGAATTAGAAAATAAACTTGTGAAGCCTGAGCAGGAGGCTGTAATGTTAATGTCAGATTACACAAAGTTTGCTCACCATTCTTTCTTCATATTAAGCACTAGACTGGACTACACAGAAAGAACTCAACCATTTCTTTCAGTTCAGTTCACAGAGCTTTAATTATAATGTATATTGGGTTTACAAGGCCAGGTTTTGGTAGCGGGTGGGGGGGAGCGTCTACAAGAGTGGCTTCTCTGAGAAGCAGTTAGAAGCTTCTCCTACGTCCTTTAAAACACATGGTGATATGAATTCTAAGTTATGAGATGGTGTAGAAAAGGAAATAATTCCTAAAGACCTTTGAATAGCTATGTTCACAAAAAAAAAGGAAGTAATGTGGAAAATGGTAGAGGAAGTGTGTGCCTCTGAGAGCCACTATCCTAAAAATATTAGAAATTATACCTGTGATCTTCTGACTTTTAAAAGGTAAAGATATGGTAGAAAAAAATTGATGAAAAGTGCGTGTGCTGTTTTATACCTTACCGATAGTGACTGGTGAATCACAAGAAAAAGGAGAGTGGAAGTAACCAGTTATAACAATAAGCATGGTATGAGAAGCAAGTGCACTCACTGGAAAAAGTTTGTTTTTTCCTCCTGTAAAGATTGTTGTATCTGTAGTTGCAGGAGCGGGAAAACAGAATCAACCCCTTACCCTCCTGGCAACAGATGAAATGTTAAGAGATGCCAGAAGTTACCCTCAAATGATCAGCATTAGGTGGATATACAGTAGGCATTGTCATTGCATTAAGAACTGTTGTTCTAGCATAACAGCAACACAAGCAGGTGAGTGAAATAAATAGATGAGTTTAAGAAAACACAGATGAGGTAACAGCAATTTGATGGGAACTCTGCTTTGGCATACATCTGGATGGGAGTCAACTTTAAAGAATATCCCAGGATAAAGTAGTTCATGATCTCCTAGAGGTATAGTCCAGGTGTGAACACTAAACTTCTCATCAGAAAAGTAAGCCAAAAACCAAAAAAGAAAAGGAAAAAAAAAAAAAAAAGTTCTGAAAGGCTAGGAAAGTTAATCTTGAAATTGGAGTAATCTTCATTGTTTCTAAAGTAATTACTTTTCCATCAGAATATCTAGAAGTATAAATCATGACACTGCAAAACTAAGCCTGTTTTTACTTATTTTTAGTGAGAAGGAACTCACAAAATGGGCAGATTTGTGTTGGAGAATTGTCCCTTGAAAACTTTTGGAACAATGGGCTTTGTTTACAATCCATGAAAATTTGAGGCGGGGGGCAGGGGGAGACTAGATAGCTACAAATTTTTCACTTTTAAGTGACCAAGTTGAAAAAACCTATGCTTCTATTTATCTGATATATATTTGGAGACAGATATATGAGATATATTAGCAGGTAAATAAAAGTTATGTAAACTCAGTAGCTCAAAGAATGTAATTTTTCTTATTAAGTCTATTCTGAAACAGATTATATAGGAGAGAAGATAGTACCTGAAGGTTTAGACAGACTATTGTCTAGAAGACTACTACTCGTCTTTAAAGCTGTTAATGCTTCAGTAAATTGAGTGCCAAAAATGGAACAACACAGAAGACAATCAATCTTCAGAAGACAAATAAATCAGCTCCTAATTCAGGAAAATGAATGGGAGTTAATGGAATTATGGCAAAGGATTTATGTCTCTGATACGAACACAGCATGATCTTAAGAAGTGTGAATAAAAGCAAATCCCAGGATATCAAGGGTGAAAGTCATTAATCCTTAGGCTTCTCTTCTAAAGAATTTGAAAACTGTACTTGCTTTTGTGGTGTCTTGAGTTAATCACTCAAGAAGAAAGGGCAACTGATATTCAGTTTTCTAGAAGATGGTAAGGAAAGGTAAAGAACATTTGCTTTGAACTATGATCTCTCTATTGGCTCTGTAGCATGCATTCAGAGATGTTCCCTTTTTAATCTATGAAAAGATGATATCAGCAGGACAGACTCCAGAGAGCCTGTTTCCAATCTGTTAGTCCAGAACAGTTAGTGTAGGGGCACTCGGTTTGATGTACAGGCACTGGAGCAAAATAACAGAAGGAAGCACAAATGCCTCAGTGTTTTCTTTTGGACTGTGTAGGAAGCCTGCCCAATAACCTACACTCTACAAGCCACAGCTCTGTGTTCTACTCTAATTAAAAAATACAGCAAAAACAGGTAGTTGGAAGGAGGAATGAGACTGAAACATATGTTAATGTTCATCAAGGGCAAGTCTATTTTTACAACCTCTTGTCAGCTTTCTTTTTCCTTCTCATTTTTTAATTAGACATGTTTCATGAAGAATAATACTTGTAAAGTTCCATGGTGCCAGAAAAACTGAAGTGAAAATGACACAGAGAAACATATTGTCAGAATGTGTAAGCAGCCAATATTCTCAGAATATGTCTGCTATAGAATTAAAGTCAAAGAAGAGACACTGGTTTATACTATCTTTATCTGACCTGTAAACTTCAGGAACAATGGAGAAGAGAAGTCAGGGAAAAAGTGAAGACAGGACCTTATTTTTGCAGAAAATTTATAGTTCAAATTTAAAAAAAATAGTTCTAAAGACACTTTGCTATTTACAAATGTGGCAGTTTAAGTAACAGATATCTTTGATAACAACAGATACTGTTCCACCTACTGAGACCCCAGCAAAAAATCAGTACTCTTACTACATTCTGAAGTATTATTTTTCCTGAAGTCAAGCAAGGACATCTTGTTTCTGGATGTTTTTATCCACCTATAGAGTCACAAGGTAACATCTCAAACAACCAACTACCTGTATTTTCCAGTCTAATCCATAAAGTCAGAATCCTGTGTCTGTGTGACTCAGTAAAGAGATCAGTGTTTCATTTTGAAGAAGGTGCTGACTTTATTGACTCAAATGATTGATCTTTCCTTGTGTAATGAAAGTAATAACAATATCCTGCTATGTTATTATAGTTATTCAGGTTTTAATTTTGAGAGTGAACAGTAATAAGATAGCTCAATTCTATGTACTTCTATGTACTGCTTAACACACTCTGGAAACTGCATACAATCTATAGGGCTGAGAAGCAGATAAAGAAGCACAACAAAGAGAAAAATATAGAATTATTTGTATTACTGAATTTTCTTGTCATCATGAATTTTACGGGTTGTTTTGGGGTTCTTATTACTCACGAGTTTTATATCCCAATCAGGTACATGCTTCATATTTTAATATCTTTTTGTATATGTATATTATAGTTCGCTTGAACTATGTTAATTTGCAAAGACATAGGCTGCTCATTTCATCTAGTCTATTTGGAATAAGTCAATTTTAATTTGTATAAAAGGGATCTTTGATAATGAGATTCTCCTCTGCATGTCTTTCAGTTTCCCTATGGTCCTGTAGTGCCTGACAAGGATATTTTTTTGCAATTATGACTTAATTAAATACTCCCTGAAGAGTTGCTATATATAACAAAGTCATTTAAGCAATTGTCAGCCATTTAAAATCAACACTTTCAGAAGGCATCATTTCCACCATTCTCATCAAAGTCTTAAGAGAAGACTTTGATTTAGTATGGATTATAATGTGGGATGGAAAACTAAACTTCATGATTGTTTTCACAATTTGCAGAACTGTCTTTTATAAAACATATGTGGAGGTTACTGGTATCAATAAATAGATGCATAAAGAAAGTTTATTTTACTACTATATTTGTATTTTCCCTCACATTTTTATAGGATTGGAACTACAATATCTGCTCAAGGATCATACTGTACCAATTGAACATGTTCTTAATTGAAAATTGTCACAATTTTTTTCACCAAAAATACATTTTTTGAGGGCAAAAGAGAAAATAGAATGAGTATGAAGTGACAGTCTTGTGTAAGAGACTAAGAATCTAAAAGTGAAAAAAACCCAGAAGTTCTGAAAATGATTTAATAAAATGTCATAGCACTAATCCACTTTCTTAGTAAAATATGTTGTAGTTAATGTCAATGAGTAGTCCCTGCCAATGACTAGGTTTTGCTTTTTCTTTATTTCCAGTGAATGCTACTGTCTTTTTGACTTGTTTTCCCTATCTCCCCATCCATTTTATGTCAAATTCCTTATACTGATGTATTTTCTTTTCACAAAATAACCAAAAAGAGTTTGCAACTCTAAACTAGAGAATACTGTATATATTTGTCTTTAGTGTATAAATACAAACGATATCCTTACAAATCAATGGAATAAAAACCTAACACGGACATAGAAAAAAACAAAATTTATTAAAATAAATTGTGGGTATATTTTCATATTACATTAGGGCTTTCTGCTATGGAAAATTCTGTTTTAATCTAATATGATCATTTGGCATTTTTCTATTGTGAAATTTTTTCTTCATTTCAAATTAGAATCATAGAATCATA
>VZTL01042872.1:3878-24231 GCA_013400535.1 Scopus umbretta
ATTGCACTGAATTGCATTGATGTACTCTTAGGCATATGAAGATATAATTTTATATCATTCAAGTTAGGTCGAGATACCCTGAAGAGTAGCTAATTTGAAATGTGATACATAAATCCAAATACTATTTCTTTAATGACACATGTAGTTTTTATATGTTAGCAGAAAAAAAAAAAAATTGTAAAGGCAGGAAATTTTCTACTTCATTCTATCCTGGCTGCAATAAGAAAGACTCTGTTATTCATACCTATGTCCAGCAGTTGTAGCATCATTTTCAAAGCCACTAGATGTGAGTAGTGGGGATGTTAGCTCAGAATCACTGTGCCTCTTCCTTCCCTTTCTCATGCATCCTTTTGGTAAAAGTAAACATTTTTTAAAGAATTTAGTGTTAATTTAGAATTTAGAGTGACCGCCTTACTGATTTCTATGTATAGCTATCTTTCCTTACACATGGATTTTTAAATGTTAAACTTAATTCACATTTGGAAGTTTCCTGTTTGATTCACGCATCTGGTGATTACTATGAGAGTGGTGTCCCCAACACAGCCCATTATTTATGAAGAGCCTTCCTGAGAAACCTCAACTTTTCTATTCTGTGCAAGCCGAATGGCTACTATGACATTGCTAACTTCATGACTAGCTATTAGGGCGACCTGAAGGAACAAACCTCAAACCTCCAAAAGAAATAAAGTCTTATACTACCTGACTGATGGATGACAATAATCACGCACACTCATGCAGCACTATTATTTCAGCCTGTTAAGGTCACTAAGCATGTAAGATTGGGCTGAAATTTCAGGCAGGAATAAAAGAATAGTTTCTATAAATAACTTTCAAGAAAAAAAATCAACCAAAAGATAAAAGACATCATAGAATATGAGTAACCAATATGTACCATGTTCCATATCCCAGTGACCATTAAATCATTGGATTCAGTTAGATAAATTTCAAAGAAAAGCTATGGGAATGATGAGAAGGCTAAAGCCATACAATCTACAGGGAAAGGCTGATTAAACTGCATCTGAAAAAAGAGCAGGAGGAGATGGGTACCAGATAATAGCAAAAAGATAGATGGACAGATGCTACAAAGTTAAAGTGAAGAACTATTCTTCTTGGCCATGGCAGTCAGGACAAGTTCTAAAAGACATTTAATTGCAACAGCTAAATTTAAAATTTAATGTTAAGTAAAGCTTTCTAACAATAAGTTTAGTGAAGCACAGAAGGTGTTTTCTCAGTTGCTTACAGTCTTCATCCACCTCTGTAAGAGGTTTTAAAAACAAGCTAGGAAAGCAGCTGTCAGACATGATATAAATATGGTTCATTTTACCTCAAGAAAATGAATTTTCTAGAAAGCCTCTTGAGATCCTTTCCAGACTGAAGAATCCACAGTTGCATATGGAACAAAACCAGAACTCACACCAGAGTACATAAGGAGTACTAGTTGCCAAAACAACCATGAGTCCTCTGGTAGTTTATCGTCTGAACTTTGCTAACCCAACATATGTATTGCTCACATTGTTGGACCTTCTCCAACTCTTTCCAGCAAATGAGTTGGAAGACAAAAACAAAGGAACTAAGGGAGACTAAGAAAAAAAATAATTAAATCATTTTCTCCCTTGTTATAGTGATATGGCTGCAGCCTTTGCAATCAAATGATATTAGAAAAATTATAAAAAGAAATAGCCTCTTTTTTTTTGTTGTAAAAGCAGAAGCTGTAGGAAGGGAGACAAGGATGTTGTCATGCAAGGACCGGAAGTAATATGAGCATGACACACATCTTTTTTTCCTGTAAAACATTTGGCTTAGTTAAAAATGTCATTTCATCCCACAAACCTTCTTCTCTTTGTTTACAGATATTTAAATCTCTTAGACATTAGTAGTAAAAAAAAAGGTATTGATAGTTTTTAGGAAGTCACTAATTCACATATGTTAAGCTTGTCTTAGCTGAGACATTTGACTCCAGCATTAATTTGTAAGTCTAATCAACCTATGTTTCTGTACAATGTTAACAATACACACTACATAAAAATGAATGAGGGTGGTCAAGCACTGGAGCAGGTTGCCGAGGAAGGTTGTGGGGTCTCCATCCTAGGAGATATTCAAAACACAATTGGTCACAAACCTGAGCAACCTTCTGTAGGTTAACCCACTTTGAGCAGGGATATTGGAGGAGACAATCTCCAGAGGTGCCTGCTAACCTCAGCCATGCTGTGATTCTGTGATTAACAGAAAAATACAGGCAACTTCAGAGGATGTCTGAGTTCTGTGGTGTTTTTTTCTCTGTTACCTATCAAGGAAACTGAGGTAACTAGTTTCCTGGTGTTGCTCTTTCAGTGAAGTATGCAAATTTAGCGCTAAGTTAGTTCAAGTTAAGAGAAATATTGTAACATCTGAGCTAATAGCTTCAGTTAATAGCAATGGCTTCTGTCTTACATGCATAACCCTATTCCACGGGCTTTTAAAAAAAATGAAAGAAAACTGGATTCCTTTCAGCATTTAGGTGCCATTTTCAGTAGTTGACATTTGCTACCCATAAGCACGGCCTCTGTCAAAAGCCAAGCGAAAAGTCCAGTAACATGTTCAGTTTTTACCTACTGTGACTCATTTAAGCTAGCACCAAGGTAACTCAACAAAAAAAAAAAAAAAAAAAGAGCTGTTTGAGGGAAAACAGCTAGTAATATGAACAAGAGAGACACAGAATTCATGGAGACTATAGTTTGCAGAGGTGTCAGAGGCATTATCTGTGACTGAAGGTTCACGGAGCAGATAATCAGTCAGCACAGACCATAATCTGGAACAATCCCTTTGTTTCACATTAGTCCTAATACAAACTCCTATTAAAGATAAGTGCTGTCTTCTCAAAGACCATACATAATCACATTTTTCCCAATCTCTACCACAGCTTGTTTTGTGCATCAAAGCCACCCTTGTTATGCTTTCTATTTACAAAGGCTGGGTGCAAGAAGTGTTGCAGGCTCTCTTGCAGCATGCAAATCAGAAACTAAGACTTGTCCCAAAGACTTGGTTGTGTTTGCCAGGCTCTTTGACTTGCTTTTCTCCAAGACTGAAAAGTAGCAAGTTCACTGGAATCTGACTTTCTAAGCCATAATAATTCAGTGTTCCTAACCACTCTGGATACCTCCTGGTTCTTTCTCCCATGTTGGTCATAAACTACCAGTGCCTTTTTCCATTTCTTTTCTCTTCAGTTCCTTCATATCTGTCATAAAGTCTGTTAGAAGCTTTGAATCACTCCCAGCTGCTGCTCAGTATTTGAAAGAGTAGATGAATGTTTTTTGTAATGCACTGCAAGAGACTTGTGGATAGTTTGTGGCAATATACTATGCTTTCAGAGGTGATAACTTCTTAAAGGAAAATATATAGCTGAATTTTCAGCTTTGGTACAGATGGCCAGTATAACTATTTTGTTTGTTTGTTTTTCAAATAACTTTAAAATTCTTTTTATTCCCAAAATCAAGTAAAATGTCTAACTTCGAAAGGTTATGAGTTATTGGAAATGTCCAAAAGTCTTAGCTAATCTTGTATAAGAGGACATGAAGGAAGAAGATGAGCAAAGGGACCAGACATCATCATGATGCAACAAATTATATTTTATCTGGTTTAGATACACCAGGTTTGCGAATGGATCCCGCATTGGCCGTGTCTGCATGGAACCTACCAACTTCAGTGAAGTGATTCCTGATTTAGAGTTGCAGTCAGCAGCTCTGTCACTGACTTTTACAACAAGGCTTTGGTTTTGTCTGCAAAAGCACCCTGCAAAAAATACCCAGCATCATGTCTCATGGGGTAACAGGAGATCAATTCTCAAATCAAGATGCTGCTCAATTTATGTTCTAAAGCAAGAAAACTGGCAGGCCTTGTAATCTCTACCTAAGCAAGCTAACACAACTATAAAACTGTTATTCTTGTTCGTACTTATCTAACCCTTTTTTCAAATCTCACTAAATGGTTCCTCAGTTAATTCCTGCAGCAGTAGGCTCCTTCCTGGAGAGTTAATCATGTACAGTATAAATACATATACCTATTTAAAGTGTGTGGCTTTTAATTTCATCTGTAGTGGAGGTGGAGGGAGTTGAGTCTCCTAAGACAGCTCATCAGTTATGAGGGTTTATTTTTTTTATACAAAATTAAACTTTATATTTTGAAACCTTTTTCACTGTCGTAACTACAAAGAGAACTTGCAAGTGAAGTCTGTTGTGATATTGCCTTCTGAAGGCGGACATACTCCATCTACAGCAAAGGAAATGTTGCATTTGACATTTTCTCTTCTCAGGGTGGCTCTGTACTAACACTGATACAATTATCTGAGTTCAGAACTGATGGCAGCGAAAACTGACATATACTACATCCATTTTCAGAGGTGGGAGTATGACTGGCAGGAAAATAGCTGATATTACTGACCTCTAGGTTTTCATCATTAGCCTTGAGAACTTACGAGCCATTAAAAACGAATAAAGGAGTGCTGTCAATGTTCAACAGTTTACATGTCTACTTGCTCTAAAAAAATCCTGTGCTTGACACTAAAATCCACTTTCTCATCCTACACCCACACCAAATTTTCCTACTGAGATATGCAGTACCAGTCCTCCACCCACTGACCACACTGAATTCTCACTTTTTTGACATTGCAGAGACCAAGTTATTTTAGCTGATGCAGTTTTTCCATAAGGAAGGCTCAATCTGGAGTTTATGAAGTTAGTGACAGTCTATTTATTTTACTTGTTGTTGTATCAGGTCAGCAAAGAATAAATGTTCCTACTTAAGTTGAAGTTATTCCTCATTGGAAGGAAAAGAATCCAGTGAAAACAAATCAACAGTCTCTAAAAGAAAGAGCAATTGCAAGAGTGCTCACTTGATGGGATTCCATCAGCTTTGTCATCACGCAATGACATCCTTGCTATGCAAGTAGCAGTGTCTGACGTGTGGAAGCCACATCTGGGGACCTGGCTCAACACTTCTCAGCAGGGTAGGGAATATTGAATTTGGCCATCTAAAGGCTCAGGAAAAAGACAGACCACAAGAAATGGAGAAACAGAAGGCAGTGGTACTACTAAAATAGGTGTCTACGAACAAATCTGGGATATAAATCTTTCTGCTCCTTCTGCCACCAGAGCATGAGAAGGGTGGAAACAGCAACATTTCCTGGTGTAGGTTCAACCTCCTCGCCCCTAAAGCAATTATCATTTTATGTTAGTATCATTTAACCTGATTTTCCTGTACTCTTGGAAAAAGAAGGAAAGAAAAGAGTCAAAGAAGATTTGCTGCTTCCTCAGCAAGTCTGTTGCTCTAGACAACTTATTTTTTGCTTATGCCTAGAGCTGCCCCCGGTACCTGCTACGTAAAATTACTGCAGTTTCAGGCCTGTATGATACTAACTGGTTTTGGGTTCTGCAAGGAAACTGGTTTAGTGCTGTCTAACATACAGAGATCATACAGATGTCTCTAAAGATGCACATAAAATCTAAGGAATGCCACCTGAGACAAGAGAGCATTTTGAGTTAACCCATTGAGAGCATAAACCTGGGATGAGTTTTCTAAAAAAATTGTTCAGCCTTTTATGTTAAGAACATATCTTAGTTTTTAAAATGGAATGAGGGAAAACTTATTCATTTCTTTGAAAGAAAGTTCTCATAGAAAGTTGTGGCTTGTGTGTCAAAATGACTGACTTTTACAGATCATCATAATTTTTCTTTTAACGTTCGAATGTGTATGTCTCAAAAAATATCCTGGTACAAATATGTATACCAACATACAGTCCTCATCTCTCTGTCTAAGCCCCCTGCCACATCTGTTTTTTGAAGTGGAATAAGAAAAAAAAGCATTTGGAAAAGCTCCAGGTGGATCTTCTCTCCACTATTATATTTTTTATATTATTAATGTCTTTCCTGTTACCCTTCTGTCTAAACTTAATCAGCTGTGTTCTGTTAATTCTCTTTCACAGAAGACCTCCTCCCCACCGCCTATGCTCCTCATTTTTTTTTTGTTGCCCTTCTGTCCTGGTTTCAGCTGGGATAGAGTTAGTTTTCTTCCTAGTAGCTGACATGACCCCCAAAGGGCTATTCCATACCATACGGAGTCAGGCTCAGTATAGAAACTGAGGGGAGTTGGCTGGGGGCAGCAGTCGCTGCTTGGGGACGGGCTGGGCATTGGTCAGTGGGTGGAGAGCATTTGCAATTGGTATGGAATAGCCCTTGGGGCAGTTGGGGTCAGCTGTCCTGGCTGTGCCCTCTCCCAGCTCCTTGTGCCCCTGGCAGAGCACGGGAAGCTGAACAGTCCTTGGCCAGTGTCAGCACTACTTAGCAATAATTAAAACATGAGTGTGTTATCAACATTGTTCTCATACTAAATCCAAAACAGAGCACTATGCCAGCTACTAGGAAAAAAAAAACCTCTATCCAACCAAAACCAGGACATATGTCCAGAAGAAAATTCATGGAAAGCCAGAAAATAGGGATGGTCTTTAAGTTCATCCTTCCGTCTCATGTCTGCCAAGGCAAAGATGAACACACATGTAGACCATAAAGTAGGCATAAGTGAGAGGATTCCTGTTCCAATAGGAACTCCATCAAGTAGGTAGAAGTGAGACATTATGTTGTCCAAAGGCATAAATCCAGGCCATCTCTAACAGAGGGCTGTAAAATCTAAATATTTGTTCACTATAACTTTCTCTCTAAAGTTAGTGTCAAAAAAACCAACACCTGAACAGCATCATTCACTTTTGTTGACATAAAGCTTACCACATAATCATCTGCATGCATCTCATGGCTGAAAAAAAAAATGTAAGATTGTTGGTAAATGTTGTTACACAGTCAACAGAGTCACCTTTTCTGTTAGAGGAAGAAGCTGTCTACTAAATCTACTTCATGGAAGGTCAAGTGTGCAGGGTGCAGTGTTTCAGGTGGGCTTAACAGGGTCAAAAAGATTCACAAACATTTTATGTTTTGTTTCAACAAATAGCCCTGTTCGTCAAGTACAATGTTTTTAGAAGGTAGAAAGACATTTGTCTTTCAGAAAAGATAAGATTCTGGAGAGTTCCAGCAGCTCTGAATGAAATTAAAAAGTACTTTGTTTTGTTTCTTTTCCTCATTAAGAGAGAATGTTTTAATCACCTGTAACTACATATCAAAATACAGTTCACTGGGCATGAGATTAACATGAAACCAGATAGGACTGGTGGCGTCTGTTCAATCTGCATACACAGTATACTGAAAATGAATGATAATACAGCTTTGTTATAATTTATCCTTCTATTTGTTCGGAAGGATTTCATGGAGAGTCAATTCCATAGAAACTGTGGCAATGTTTTATTGAAGCAAAGTATGAGATAGATAGTTTTCTTGCTTCATTAAAATCTTAAAGATTACCACTTTAAGAACCTGCATTGGACTTAATTAACAATTTAGGAAGCTTTCTTTATCAGAACAGATAGACAAGCAGCCACATAGTTTGGTGACTGAGAAGATAATAGCTTGGTGTCAGTGATGCAAGTCCCTAACCTGATTTTGGCAGAGTTAGGACTTCACCTCAATTTACTATGACCTATGCAGATGCCTCAATAAAACTTTTAGTTATTCTAGAGCTGGGAAAGAAGGCACTCTGTTGCATTTGGATTTACTTCTTCTCAAAACTTGCGTTTTCCCTTAATAGTTTTATTTTTAATGAATCAAGGGGTCTGACAAAAACACTTTTTGCTGAAACAAACCCTACATAAACCTAGTGTCTTAGAGAAAAGAAGGCTGCAAGGACACTTAGTGAAAGACACAGCCTCAGTGTTTAGCAGTGATTTAAAAAAAGCGAGTGAGACTGAAGGCTAAATTAAAATTGAATGAAATACCGTTTCTATTATTCTAAATATTAAGGTTACTATAGGAGTCACTTCCATTCACCCACCATGTATACTGCATTCAGGTTTGATCGCTTTGTCCTAAAAAGTAAGTGAAAGAAATGAAAAGGTCTTGAGAAGGTGTTGTGGTTTAAACTGGCAGGCAGTTAAACACCACACAGCTCGCTCACTGTGCCTCTCCCCAGTGGGATGGGGGAGAGAATCGGAAAAAAAAAGTTAAATTTGTGGGTTGAGATAGAGACAGTTTAATGGGACAGAAAAGGAAGGGAAAACAACAACAACAATTATAGTAATAATAATAATAATAGCAATATACAAAACAAGTGATGCACAATGCAATTGTTCACAACCTGCTGACCAATATCCAGCCAGTCCCTGAGCAGTGATCGCTGCCCCCTGGTCAACTCCCCCCAGTTTATATACTGAGCATGATGTTAGAAAAAATTAACTCTGTCCCAGCTGAAACAGGATATATGCCTACATCACTTCATCAAATATACCTGAAATCAACAAGTGAACCCACAGAAAATAAGAAGATGTACAAAAAGCTAGATTCCTGTATTGCTTTATCAAATTAACCTCTTTATCCACTGGAAGCTAAAATGAAAAACTGTGGGACAGATTATTGTAAGTGTACTGTAAATCAGTGTGGCTTCATTGACTTTACATGTGCTGAGGAGAGCTGAGTACACAAACTCCTACAATAAAAATCTATGCATCACTTGTAAATTCAGATAGTGCTTTTTGTCTGCAGTCAGGAAAGGAATATTGGCATGTGAAGCACTACAAATTAGTAAACAGTAATGAACTGAAATATTGTCATTCACCTGGTTAAGCACAGGACAGAACAAAGTCAAGTGCTTTATGAAGTCTTTGGGGTTCATATGCTCAGCTGGAATAAATCAATATTGCTCTAATTAGTTATGTTCAAGTTCATAATCTGCAAATCATGTCCACTTTTTTTTCCTCCTATATCAAAACAAATTGCTCTTTACTCCAATCTAATTCTGACAGATTTATTGAAGACAAAGAATAATTATGAAATTTTTAAGCTGGATAAAAAGTAAGTTTGAAGATAGCACCTAGGTCCTCACAGTTTGGAGAACTGAAGGATTCTGCTTGTATGGCTCCTGATTTCATCTCCATTTCATCCTGGTTCCCCTTAGAGAGATAACTTATTCTGCTTTATGTATACATAAATGTCCTTTAGGGCTGTGTTTGTTTCTTTTTCTAGCCATATAGAAAATAATGAGGTCCCCAAAGAAAGCCTTAAGGGTCTCCTAAATAAGCAGGGAAGAACAACTAGCTGTCTTTTGGGCCCTTGTGAAAATAGCAATTTGTTCATTAATCATGGAAGTAAACCTTCATCACTGGAGAATTAAGCTAGCCTTACTCCACTGATAACAACAAAAACACCTTCAACATGAACAAAACATTCATCATGCCAAGCCTGGAAATTCCATATAATGGCACAGCATTAACCCTTTCCCTTTTCATTTTATGAAGATCTTGCTTGATGCAGTAATTACAACTGATCTAACGCTTCCTTCCAAGCACCCAAAAAAGAAATGGCACTGAATAAATGTAATGAACCCAGAAATTGTATTTAAAGTGTTTCTGCTAACTTGCAGAGTGTATGTCTTTTTAAAGGTGTTTTGAGCATTAACGTTTCCTCTCATTATTAGCAACAGATGAAATTACTTTACAACACTGAAAGTTGTGTAAAATATAATGATTTGTGAGGCTGAGCCAAACACCGGTACTTATTTAAGAAGGTACATGTTGTTGGAACTTTGGCTCCCAGTCAGGAAAAAAGTTATTAATGGCCTCAGTTATCAACTTCTTATCACCAGTCCCCAGCTAAACATCTGTCTTTTGCAGGATTCGATTATTGCTAGGTTAGCTTCTTTAACAAGCTCACCAGCTGGTTACATAGGCCCATGCGGGAAGGAGGGTGGGTAGCTGAGATTCAGTTTACTTGGATTTAGGCAGCTGTAGAGTCATGCCCTTAAAGTAGCTTGTACGAGTCTGTGTAATATGTAACATCAGTGCATAAAGAATTGGTTGGATGGTTGCATCCAGAGGGAGGTGTTCAATGGCTCAATATCTGAACGGGGATTGGTTACAAGTGGTATCCCTCAGGGGTTCTTATGGGGACCAGTAATGTTTAGTAATTCCATCAGTGACATAGAGATCGAGTGCACCCTCAGCAAGTTTTCAAATGACACCAAGCTGAGTGGTGCAGTTGACATGCCAGAAGGACAGGATATCTTCCAAAGAGACCTAGACAAGCTGGAGAGGTGGGCCTGTGTGAACCTCATGAGATTCAACAAAGACAAGTGCAGGATCCTGCATCTGGGTGGGGGCAACCCCTGGTACCAATACAGGCTGGGGAATGACAAAAAAAAGAGAAGCCCTTGTTGTGGTTTAACCCCGATCGGTAACTAAGCACCACACAGCCGCTCGCTCACCCTCCCCCTGCCCCGGCCGGATGGGGGAGAGAACCGAAAAAGAACTAAAACCCGTGGGTTGAGATAAAGGCAGTTTAATAGGACAGCAGAGAAAAAATGGAATAATAATAATAATAATAATAATAATAATANGAGGAGGGCCACAAAAATGATCCAAGGGCTGGAGCACCTCTCCTACAAGGACAGGCTGAGAGAGTTGGGGTTGTTCAGCCTGGAGAAGAAAAGGCTGTGGGGAGACCTTATTGCAGCCTTTCAGTACTTAAAGGGGACCTACAAGAAAGATGGGGACTATCTTTGTAGTAGGCCCTGTTGTGACAGGACAAGGAGTAGTGGTTTTAAACTAAAGGAGGGTAGATTTAGACTGGATATAAGGAAGAAATTTTTTTGCAGTGAGGGTGGTGAAACAGTGGAACATGTTGCCCAGAGAGGTAGTGGAGGCCCCATCCCTAGAAACATTCAAGGTCAGGTTGGGCGGAGCTCTGAGCAACATGATCTAGTTGAAGATATTCCTGTTCATTGCAGGGGGGTTTGGCTAGATGACCTCTAAAGGTCCCTTCCAACCCAAAGCATTCTATGATTCTGTGATTCTCTCTGTCTGTCCACATGCATACCTCATACACAGTTTGAAACTAAAAAGCATAACTCACATTGAAGAAAAAATATTTAAAAAATAACATTATATATTAGGTCTTTTTTTTTCTTTTTTTAAGGAGATAAAAAGGCAGAATATGGAAGGGATGGAGCCATACTCTTCACAGATGTGCACAGCAAAAAAACTCAAAAGGGACCAGTCATAAACTGTGAGAATGGAAATTCTCACTGTATAGAGCTAAACGACTTCGCAAGGAGAGCAAGCTGGAACATGGTATCTGGGAGACTGTGGCATCTGTCTGTTTGAACAGTTTCTAAACTGCACTGGGCAAGGCACTAAGCAACCTGATCAAAATTTGAAGTTACAAGAGGTTGAATTAAAGACCTCCACAAGTCCCATCTAATCTGAATTATTCTATGATTCTATAACTTTATTATCACAAAGTAGTTACATCTCAAGAAAAAATTATATAACCTACAGACATGGTGGAAAAAAGAAAGATTCATGTTGGGATAGGATACACACAACGAGAAAGAACATTAGGAATAAACAAACAAAACCAATCTTGTATAAGACCATTGCTAGATGAGATGGCAAATCAGACCATGATATGCAGAAAAAGTCAGAAATTTTCATTACAAACTTTTGTTCTGTTTTTTTTTTTTTTTTGTATTATGACATCATACCAATCTTGACAAAGTAACTTCTAGTTCAGTAGAAACCAAGAAATTAAAATCACCAAATAAGGGTGCTTTGGATCCATGAGTTCTTTGAGATTTTCAGTCCCCCAGTGAAGGTTGTATAATTAATTTAGAAAGTCCCCAGGGAAGTCTAGAAGACTTTGGAAATACCTACTTTACACTACTATGTCAAAAGGTGGTCAGGAAAATTATAAGCATGCTGCCATGACATCAATACTTTAAAAAATACTTAAAGAATTAAAGAATTAAAAAGAGTGCATCCGAATGAGAAAGCACAGAGAGTGGCAGTAGGAGAAATTTTAGTCCACAGAAAACTATTCAGCAATAAATTTTGTCTTGTGCAAAGGAGAATCAGAGTACAATGGCCAAACAAACTCATGGAAAAAAGGTGAAAAAAATGCTATTTGGTTTTATATGCTACGAGTACCAATTTTTTCCATTTCACCCTCCTCACGCCTATTTCCAGATACTTTGAGCATCATAAATAAACATGCAGAGCCTTGTTTTTTCTTGCTGTGAATACACAAGTCAGAGAGAAATGGATGTTTAAACAGCCAAATAGCAGCACACTGGTCACAACAATAAACTTAAGCTGATCTGATTGATTGAGGCACTCTGTCCTGGAAAGCAGTAACTGTGAAAGGTCCTAGGTCCTAGTGGTCTGCCGTGAACTCCCATGGTGATACTTTGGTAACAGGGCTAATGCAATCTTCATGAGTACAAATCCAGACCTGCAAAGAATAGGGAGATGAGTTTACCTCAACAGAGAACAGGGGAGGCTGCTTATGGGGCATTGTTCCCATTTTAATGTTCACAGTTCAAAAAAGCATGTTGAAAGTCTGGAGTGGGTGCAGAAAAAGAGATACAGAAATTATTTGAGTGTTAGGAGAAAATGTGTTACAGCTAGAGACTTAAGCAGCTCAAGAGGGTGTGTTGAGCTGATTTTGACCATAAATATCTCCTCAAAGAGAAAATATTGAATAGTTAAATCTCTTGCATGTAGATGTGGAACCAGGACCAGACCACAGGCAGAAGCCGGAGAAGTCCAAGCTGGAAAAAATACTGTATTTATTTATTTGTTGATAGTGACCAATTAACCTTTGGATTACTCTAAAGAGGAATCGTGGTCTCTGAAGTAGGTGAAAACAAGACTGGATGACTTTTAAGGTTCTGGAAGATGTCCTCCCTCAAGCATAGGTTACTGAGCACAGGTTAAATTATTGTTAATTGAATGGAAATTAACTGTCTGTGGTGGTAAGGAAATTAGAAGAGATGGTCTCCTGCTCTTTTCTATTTGGTCTTAAATGCTCTTAAGTTTATGCTCAAAGATACAGGTATGTGAGTGAAGCAGCAATAATGATCCTGGAGCTTTATGCTCAGCCGCTCAAACACCCATCAGCTGTTATAATATTTGTGGTCATGTTAAATTCTGAAAATCCATTTCAATGGGCCTCACCATTAAATAGTTCATGTCATTTCAGAACATGTTACATCCTTTGGGGTCATACAGAGCAACAGTGAATGTGACACTTGTGCAAAGGATGAAAAAGTCATACTCCTGATGTATACATGCAGCACACACATAGTAAATTGGTAAGCTTGTTCGTATATGGGGACCATGATTTTCAGGGACCTTAATACACCTACAGTGAGTGTAGTCTGAACTATGCTAATGTGCATTTCCATTTATTACCCAAGCGGGAAAAAAAAAAAAAAAAAAAAAAATCTGAAGTAAGTCTTGCTTGTAGTGAACATCCACATGACAAAGTAGCTGCAAAGTGACATGTCCCCGTGTGATGACACCACCCTCTCTTTAGAGAGGAGGCTGGCATATGCCTTGCTCCATAGTCTCTTGGTTTCTGTCTGGATTTATACACCAAAGAGCCATCAGTCAAGAGAAAAAAGGGATAGGGAACCTTAATGTTTCCTAAAAGCTCTTTTCTGATTTCACTTTTGATAGGCTTGGAATAAATATGGCTCAATGTGGAAGACCATCTTGCCCTATCTGGTGGCACATTCTTTACCATGTCAGTTCTGAAGATCCTATAGACCTTCTTTCTGTCCTTTGTCCTGCTGCTGACTTGCAGTGTCTTTCAGGCAATCACTAGAGGTTTCTTTAAGCATAAAGCTATTAGATGCTAATGGACCAAGTGTGGCTATAAATCACTTCACAGTAGCTTTATATATGGAAGTGGAATTTAATAATATAGATCTTGCAGGCCTGTGGTATTTTCCGAAGACTGTCGATCTGTATTGCGAAAAACATATAAAGTACAAAAATACCAACTGTGCACATGTAGTGGTGACATTTCTCTCCCTTTTTCTCCTTGTTTATTGAGACAATTTTGCAAATGTGTTTTCATTGAAAATTCTTTTTTTTATTTTGGTTGCATTAGTATCAGCCTTCAGAAGGTTTTGTTACACAAAGTCTGCCCCACCTTAAGATGCAATTAAGTGAAAACTGTTGTAAACGCCTCCTACAGCAAGCAGGCAGGACATCTATTTTCACTTAAACTTAGTCTTATTTTGCTGCAGTGCTTAGTCCGCAAAAAAGTACACGGCAAAACAGATGGAAAACACACACAAATGTACAGTGGTCTTCATGGAAACCAAAGCTGTTTTGCCACCAGTTCTCTTCCACTTGCAAAGCTACTAACAGTCTTGAAGGACCAGGCCACACACAGGGGGGCTAACTACATTCCCTTCTTACCCTGGTGTAAATTATGTAAGTATACTGATAGTTTGGAGGAAAGGGAGATGTTAGTATGCTACAAAGACTCTGCCTTCCTTTGTATGCTCAGACTTTCATGTTCCCTTCAGGTCTTTTTTTTTTTTTTTGGTTTCTCTTCCTCTTCTGGATGAAATGCTGAGTAATGAGGCTTTGTGTTGGGAAGATGATACATGTACCACTGAAAATTTTATCTTGAATTATCTTCAAGCACCATACGAATACAACTCAGAATAGTTGTTTTTAATTTGTAATCTCAATTGCAATGGAAAATTTTAAGGATGTCGCTGAATCAACCTCTAAATTACAAATTAAAGTCACAGCAATTGCTCCCCTCCCCATGTGCTGGGAAAAAAGAAATATATATAGATTTTTTATTTCATATACAGCAGTTTTATGCCACTGCAAGTTATATGCATTCTTTTAAACAAAAACAGAGCCAGGACATTGATTTAAATCCTTGTGTATAGAAGTTATCATTAACAACTAAAAAGTGTATTAGAGCTACACAAAAAAATATACATTTTTTTTTCTCTGTGTGTTCAACCAAAGATGATATTGATGTTTTTTTAAAATATTACAGGAAGTCTTAGAAGAACCAAATCAAATTTTTTCTCCATTATTTAGCTGGTATACACAGAGACAACCCTGACCCAGAAGAGCTTATTTTCTCCATCAGAGAGGGACATGCTATAGAAAAAAAGAACACTGTTAGTCAAAGTACACATTTTTAGTGGAGTCTGTCACAGAAAAACATGAAGTCAGGTTTCATTATGCAGTATCATTTACATACAATGTTTCTTCTTCCAGAAAGAGTGAAACTTTTCTAGCTCTATGGTTGACATAATGCAACATTTCCATAAAGCTCAGTGGAACTTGTAGGTTGTACATCAATAATATTCCCAAAACACTATAAAATTCACATACCATTAAGCTCTAAAGGAACTTTAATTAAAAATTAACACCAACAAATACATTTCTTTGGCAAAGTGGAGTATTGAAAACATATATGTTTTTGATACAGTGATAGATTTAGAAACAAAAATCTGCAGGAAATACTGGTATTACAAAACTTGCTTACTTTCCAAACCTGAATTAATCATTGCATTTGAATGATCTGTAGATTTACTAAAAAAACCCCACCAAACAATAAATCCCAAACCCCCCAAAAACCAGGAATCATTTCCAGCCATTTCCTTTTCTTCTGAATTGTCATTTTGTGTATTGAAATTATAATAATAACTGAAAAAAGTTAGTTCAAAATCACGTAAATCAAAATCCCAACAGGTCTCTACCCAATGTAGCACATTCCTACAAAACATTTGACTTTCGAGAAAGGCAGTTTCTGTAAAAGTTATTTATAAAAGGAAAATGTTTTCTTATCAGAGGAAAACAGGCTGTGAGAGGTCATAAAACACTGAGTTCATGCAGCCATCTCCCCCTTAATGGGATCAGCTATACCATGTCACTTTAACTCCTGTTTTCCTCTTAGAGGTCTTTTGGAACAGGTTAAATAATCTGTTCTAGCACTTCATCACCCTGACAGGAAGTTTCTCCTATTTTCTGAACTAGATTTTTATTCCCTGATGAAGTTTAAGTTTTTATTTGTGTGTTGCATCCATCATGAACATGGAAGACTAGTTTCTCCCCATTCTCTTTGCAGAATTATTCTCCTTCCATTTGAAATCAAATATGTCCACCTCTTGTCTTAGTTTCTTCAGCTTAAATAGCTGCAGTTTCTTTCACTCTTTCTACAGAGGTCATATTATCTACCTGACTCAATTATTCTTATTTGAAATGTTTACACCATTTCTATTATCACGTTTTTAACTCCTCGGACTAGACTTCTAAAAATTTATTGGTGTTTATTGTTTTTCTGATTTGTTTTGAGCACAAACATGAAGCTTCTTCTTATCAAAACACTTGAATTTTTGTTGCCCGGAACATAATTTCTTCACTGCTGTGTCCTCCAGCATGAAAATATTTATTAGCATCAAACAGCTCTTTTTATGAAATATACATTTGAAGAATATGAATTTGAAACCAGGGCCTACTCCTAGTTAAGTCAGTGCTAAAAACTCCATGGGAATTCTGTAGAAGGGGAAACAAGCCTTTACAGCACAGCAGGGCAGCAATTTCTGTTGACTGTAATGGGCTCCAGGTAAAGTCTATCAGCAAAGAGTTAAAGAGGAGTTTAGAATATGTTAGGACACCAGTAATGGCATAAAACATTTCATTTCAATAACTTTAATGTTAAAAGAAAAAGGGCAGATACCATTTCTTCACAGGAAAATAAAAATTGCTGTCCCACACAAAATAGCAGTAGGAAGTTCCCTTCTTTGCTAACAGCGCATATAAGGTGCATGGTATATACACCTTATAGAGATTATTCGGCTACAGGTTGTTCCAATCTCTTTTGGTTATAGTTCATCATTATGTGCCTGTCCTCTTCCTGACTCCAATCCTTAGCTATCCAAGCTTAGTAGAAGGTGCTTTCTCTCATGAGTTACAGTGAATCTTGAAATGCCTGCTGTTTTACTCACAGCCCTGACTGCAAGAGACAAGTAATCTCAGATTCCATATTCAGATATATGATACAGGAAAAATACTTGAAATATGTGTCTTAAATAATCTCTAAAGTCTTAAAAGGAAAGTAAAAAGAATGGATTAGATCATGGTTATACAGTAATGATGTAAGATATTGCAACTTCTGGGGGAGAGCATGTGTGATTTTTTTTAATTAACATTTTGAATATGCAGTATTGAATGATGCATCATTTGAGAAAAAGGATTGCTTATGCTCCTAGTTCCTATAAAGACTCGGAGAAGTCCTGGCCTAGTGAAGGAAATGCCAGCCTTGCCATGGATTTATACAAGAGCTAGATTTCATTCTGGTATGTGTTACTGTGCACTGTTAGTCTGAAGTATTATTCAGCCCGCAACCTCAATTTTTGTATTTTCTGGGTTTTGATGGATTTATTGCAGGATATCATACAAAAGCAAAGTGAAATATTCAGCAAGATGCATAGGACAAAACAATAAAGGAAAAAGGAGACTTTTGTTCCTTTGTAGAAAGAACTTGTTTCTTTCTTACTAGTGCATTTCTTCTAAGTGACAAACAGGAAAGACTGGCAGATTCAAATTAGAGGTTAAGCAAAGGGTAGCTAAGAAGAACAAGAACCAGCTACCTTTGTTTAAAAATAGAATTAGAATGAAGCTAGAAACCTGAGGGAATTGACATGAAGCAGATTATAAGGAAATTGGGAAGGTTCTTTTATTACAGTTAAAACAGAAGAAATAAAAAAGTGCCTGCTTTACAAGGTTCCAGTTCTGCCTTCAGCCAAGCAGAAAAGCTAGTGGTATCAAACCAATTAAGATTAAAATGAAACTTGAAGGCAAACAGAGATCGTCCTTTCCATGATATCCTTTTTGTGTGTTCACCTTATAGTGATGCAACTGTACAAAGCTTTATGGGATGAATTCCTTCCCTACAGGATGGCCAATTAAAAGGTTAATGTGCACTAGAATTTTAGAATTAAAGCCAAACAAAACAACCGTTTCATTGCAATTAACTTTAAGGGTTTGATTATTATTCAAATTAGACTTTCTGGTTCAAATTCTTTTTTTCATTTGCAAACCACTTTTGACTGAATACTGACGTCAGAGGAGGACAATGTATTTCAAGCACTAGTGAGGGGGAAAAATAGGTGGATACTGCAGTAGGAGAAATGGGAATTTCACAGAGCACCGCATGCAGTTACAAGATACTAAGGTGTGTTGGACTTTTTCACTTTATGGCTCACATGTACTCATCAGTTCTGCTTTTAGTAAAGACTGCTCAGATTCCACAGTGAGGACTAGTGTTGATTGTAAATAATCATATTCATTGTGACTCAGCTTAGCAAATTATCTTTTGAAATTGGTAATTTCTAGATACAGTCAAATAACAGAATTCTTTCCTGTGGAAAATTGCTTTTTTGATGAAAATCCTGAAGCTTTCGTTATCTGACAAAAATTGAAAGTTTGAGGAAAGCAGGCACTGTAGGCATGTGTTTAATGAAAACACAATTTTCTGTCAAAAAAAGTTCACAGAAAATATTTGGCAGACCCTAATAATGTCTTGCTTGCCTTGTACCTAGCTTTTCCTTCCTGTGACACATTACTGAGAAAGTTGTAAAAAGATAGAATCTGGAGTATTCAAGCTCCCTTAATCTGTCTTGGTCTAGTTCAGGATGTGGTGTAGTACACAGCTTTCTGTAGTTCACAGCTTCTGGAAATATATAACAGATGGCCAAAAATGATTTTTTTTTCTCTTGAAAAAGTATGGGGTCTCCTTTAACAGGAGACTTCTGGGGATATGGGAGACATAATAGCTCTGAAATGGTTTCCCATGCTCTGAAAAGCTAAATGATGAAATGTGTTTCCAAGTTTGGTAAATGTGGGCTTGGAAGAGGTCTCCCGCAGCATTCTGCAAAATTGCTTTCTATGGATGGGCAGATCAGCAGGTAAAAGGGTTTGATCTGGCAGTCATTAGTGCACCAATGACACAAAGCAACTCATTTTCCATGTGTGTGGCTGCAATCGGTATGTAGATAAAAATCAGATGGTTGCAAATTTAATTAGAAATAATCTGATCTGTGTGCTTGATTCCTGCCATTAAAAGCTTTGATCCTTGTCAGTTTGCAGGTATTTGCTCTTGATCTGATCAGAGTCCAGAAACTGCTGTTTCTCATTTATACTTACCTATAACCATTTGTTCTTAACCTGGACCTTCTAATTTTATTTATCGTGATCTTTGGCATGGAGGACCCTAATGCATTAAGTCTGGGGCAGTCTTTGAAAATCACTCAAAAATTGCAGAGCTCTGTGCCTTGACTGTTAAATAATGACTTATCTCTTCTCTGGTGATTTTTGTTTTTTTTGGCTGTTTTCCTTTATGCGTAGATCAGGGCACTATTATTGACCAATAGAAAAGAAGAAAAAGAAATAAACACATTAAGTTTAATGGCACTGCCATTCTTCATATAAATCCCTGGTTACTTTAGCAGGTAGCAAATATGAGCTCATAGTCCACCACACCAGCAATAAGCAAGATGATCTGTTGACAGCATATCACAGTGACACACTAGTAACAGTTAGAAAAAAGCTGGAAGCTTGGTCAATTGCTACTTAACTTATTTATGACAATCTCAATGAATTTCATTTTAAAAGAATCCAGTATATGCATCTCAATGGCCTTCTGCAGCAGTAGATCCTATAGATTTCCTGGTGACTTCAGAAAAAACAACTCCTTGTACTCTAAATTTAATCTAAATAGAGAGGCAACATACTTATTTCAGAGCTGATGTCAGGAAGACCTTGACTGGAAGGAGTCAAGATGCAGTTATATGATTCATCTCTCTTCTCCCAACAACAACAACAACAACAAAATCAAAGATGTTATCCATCAAAAACCAAATTCCACTCTTTCATGTTAGGACTCTACTTGCAGTGATACTGAAGTGAAGTATATGACCATATCTAACAAGAAGGAATGTTTTATCCTTGCACACAATGAACCTATTCTGCCAGAGGAACCAAGACAGAAGCTGAAGGCAAAAATGAGCACATAGAAATCTATGAGAACCCTCCATAATCATCTTCATTATAATAAAAGTTTATCCAGGTGATTAAGGCTAGTTTCTGACAAGGGGTGCTGCATTAACATTTGATTTCCTCTTGAGAAAGGGACTTACTTTTACTCCATTGTGGTATTATTTCAAGGAAGATTAGCCAAACTTTCCCTGTTGTTCCTTCTTTATATAACATTAGTCAATGCAATTAAGCATGTGGCACACTGAAAGTCAGTAATGCCCCATGTATAAAAATAGAGTCTAAGTGACAATAACTCTATATGTAGAATGAAGTATTAATTCAATAATGGAGATATAGACCAGTGTAAGTCCCCCAGCAGTCATTTTTTCTCCTTTTACAGTGAATTCCTAACACTAAATCAATTCCTAA
>VZTL01042876.1:0-11333 GCA_013400535.1 Scopus umbretta
GGGTTAAACCACAACAGTCTGGTTTGGAGACTCCTTATTAACACAAAAAGGTGAAGAAAAGTCCATCTTTAAGGAAAGTGTTTGACCCATGGTATTTTTTCAGATTGCTTTCAATTATGTTAGATATTTCAAAAAATCTTGCTCATACAATCAATGAATGAAAACATTTTACTGCTGTATACCAATATATGTGTGTGATAGAATATTAAAAATGAAACTAAAAATGTAACCTTTTCCTGGTCCTTCATTCTTAATTAATTTCAGTCTGATGTGATTTCCAGAAGTTATTAATAGCGTTTTCATTATGCAAGTGCTTCTTTGCTCTTACTGAGAGGCCTAATATCGTAAGTTTTAAGCCCAATATGCTAATGCAGAGTTTATCCCCCATGCAGACATTAATGTCTTTCTGAGTCTTAAGTGGAAGATCTGCATGCTGTTCCTCTGTATTCTGAGAACATGCATGGTATGAAAGTCTTACATTTTTAAAGCAGCAGCCTGAAGTTAGCCACCCACTAAGTAGCTAAAAAGAGCACTGAAATTGGTTCATGATACTAAATTATACAATTAAGGTAATTTGCTTAATTCTTGGTAAAATCTTTTCTGAAACACAGTACTAATTATAAGCTTCTCAGGATGTGGTTGATACAACCTGGTGATTTGCCGGCTATCCCTCCACTTGCTCGGAAAATATTTATGTAAATTAAAACAGCCCAAAGATTGTGCCTATGACGATTTTTTCAGTCTGTGTGATGTATCCTGTGCACCCTAAAATAAGAAGTAGCGTGAAATGTTAGTTATTTACAACACTCTGAATGAGAGGTAATGCTGTTTTAGCAGTCTTTCTGAGAATGTTGCAAAAATTATATTAAAAAAAAAATTGTATAAGGGTATATGGTTAGTCATATAAACTTAAAAACTTTGAGTCTGAAAACCTGAAACAAAAATAAGTTTTCGTTCAGGTCAGTCTCCCTCTTATTTTTTTCCCAGCCTGACTTGTTAGTGATAGTGCCTGGATATATTGCAGTGTTATTTCAACTTTCTGTTTATAGGTGTAAATGAGGATCTGCACGCAAGTTTAATTTTGGGCTGGTTTTCAGTTTGTGTTTGCATTCTTATACTCCCTAGCACTCTTTTTGCATCTACACTGGTTAGCTAGAAATGCAGCAGCAGGGTTCAACTGCACAGTCTCTGACACCAGTTCTTCTTTCGACAGTGCGTTTATGTTCGGATCGACTTAGTCTCATCAAGGACTGCCTTGCTCAGTTGTCAACGAACTATAAGCAGTCTGCTAAGCTCCTGGGACTTGCAAATTTGCTAAGGGTTGCAGGTGAGTTGTGTTAATAAGACACTGAATTGCAATGCAACAGGAATTTGTGTTTATGCTTTAGGACATTTGAGTTGATCACTGGAATGTGTTTTCAGGGATATCACTAAAAAGTTGTTTAGAAGAGCAGTCATTGGGGAGGAATGAAATATTTTACATGAATGAAATATTCTGTCTGTAACACAGCTCATGCTGTCAGCTGCTCTGATGTTCCACTAATACCTAAAATAAAAACAGCCTTGTCTAGTCTGCATTTTGAGTAAAAGCACTAAAATAATGCATTAGCTTGAGTATTCATTTGAGGAGCTGAAGATCTTCAAGGGTGGAATCCTACATATATTTGATTTTTTTGGTTTTTTTTAATAGCCTACCAAAAGTTTCTGGCAGACTTTTTGATTTTTGAAAAATACTTCATCAGTGCAACTGCAAATACAATACTGCTATATTTTTATGATTTGGAAATAAAATATAGAAATATAAAATAGAAATTCATATTTAATGCAGCGTGATCTATAAATTCAGTGCATTCTGGCTGTGCCACTGATGCATGCCTGGTCAGTTCTTTTCTCTCTCTATTTGTTTAATCATTTAAGAATTTTTTCTTATGTTTTCAGGGAGCTTAGTATTGGCAATTTTTGCATAGTATAGGGAGGTTGATATTCAGGGGGATTGGGTGAGGTTATGAGCAGAGGTACAGAAGTTAGGTTGTTGACCTCCTGAGATGCCTAGGTCCTAAAGAAAAAAATCACTGGAAATGTCGTTGTGACTCCGATAAGCTCAGTGCTCCTGTTACGTAGTGCTGCTACTTGAAAGATGGCAGAGGGCAGGAGATGGTACCATGTTAGGTAGTTGGATCCAATCTAATTGCCATATTGGTTCATAAGACAAGATTGCTGTACAGCTTTTTCCCTCTCCTCTGCTTCCTCCCACACCAAGTTAAAATCTGTCAATTCTTCTTAATATTCTGGGTTCTTTAGGCTAATGCTGCTGATTTGTGTTTTACCTTCTTTTTGAATCTAACTGATTTGCTTTGTATGAGAATAAAAAGCAAAATCCACAGTGATTCTATGAAGGTTAAAAACACCAAGTATCTTGTCCAGTAGTGTTATACTAGTGCCTTAGTTGTAGATCAGCACCTACAGTGCCCTGGTATGTACCTTTGAACAGGGAACAAACTCATGGCTCCCATCTCCAGAGACTGAAAGATGAATGGCAACGTATATTAGGTAGAGAACTTTAGGGAATTTGTATAGAGCTCATTGATATGGTAATGTCTGTTTGCTAGTGTTATAATCACGGTGGTATTTATTGCGACACCGCTGAAGAGAGAGATTTAAAAGAGATATTAAAAGCCAGATGATGAAACGGCCTCCTGATTTTCTCTTCCATGTGGCTGCTGGGCTGGAGAAAACCAGAAGATGAATGTGCGAGGTGCTTAATATTTAAGAAGGGGAATGGTTTAAAAACTACTACGTACACTACAAATTACATATTTATTCTGAGAGTGTTGGGCTTTCTGACTTTAATGGTTAACCTCGGGAATGATGCTAATGGCGGTTGCTGTAGTAAGTATGGAATTTTAGTAGTAAAACGGTATTTCAGGAGTGAATCTTGGTAAGGAGTACACTACTTTGACACTTGCTTTTCTTGTCTCATATGCTAAATAAACAAATAACTTGGTAATTTTCAAAGTTATCTTTTGGTTATAGATTAACTTCTGTTTGAAAGGAAAAAGTAGCAAGAAAACATTTCCTGTAGTGACTTTCTGTGGTGATGGATGTGATGGAGGTGTTTTTGTGGGGTTTTGTTTTTGTTTGTTTGTTTTTTTTTTTTTTCTTAAGCTTTTGCTATTAAAAACCATTTTACTGTCACTGAGGCATGACTAGTTGTATTGCTTATATAGAAATACTATTTTCTGTACAGGATATTTGTTTATAAGCAAGATATGGATTTGGCATGAGAATGCCCTAGTTGTGAATTTTATCTAAACTTACTTGTTGTAGGAGATGGGCTATGGAAAACAGGTTTCTTTCAGTTTAAGAAACTCAGTATTTCTTTAATCTTCTTTAGTTTTCCTGACTTGAAAGCTATAAACAGCATACCACTATTGCTGCAGATTTTTTTTTGCCTGACATTCCATCCCACTGATGAGTATCCAGAAAAGTATCCAAAAGCATACAAAGGAAACATGATTACCATCGCTATTTTTAAGTCATGCATGCAAATGCAGTATTTTTCCAACAATTAAAGAAAGTCTGTAGAGCTTCTCTCTTTAGTCCTCAATTACTGCTGTATGTACTTGCAGTGAGTGCTGGAATAGGTAGCCTTACACTGAATTTAAAGTTGCATACGATTTTAATAGCTAGGTCAACAATACCTTTAAATACAGATTTTAAGTGGAATGCTGGCATAGCCTTAGTCATAGTCAGTAAATGAAGAGTCCTGTAAAATTTAATAGTTGGTATAAAAAAAAAATTAAAGCAGGATATGTAGAAATGGTATTTCTATATCTGTTGACTCATAATTTACATTATGAAGTAACAATTAATTATTAATATGATGAAGAGTTACTTTAGGACTTGGTAGCCATAAGAATGATAGCAAATACTAATACTATTCCACCGATTAGTTTGTAGCCAAAAGGGCAGCTCACACATAGAGATTTTAAGATGTGTGAATGAATATATTTTATTTTAAACTGAATATTAGGAAAGGAAAACCTTCCTTGCAGTTTTAGTACAGATAGTCTTTGTTAGTAGATTTAAAACTACTGAGAAAGGGCAACTTGATTTCTAATAGCTTATGATGAAAGGGAATAGTTTTATGGAGGTGTATTGGGATGAGTCTGGATATTGAAAAAGGGATTGAACTTTATGGACTTGCTTAATGAAGAATTAGGTAAAGCGCTGCTGGAAGAAAGAATTGTTTTTCATCCCTAATTGGTTTTCACTACTTATACAATTACCTTGATTTATGAGCCACCTTTGCTGTGAAAGAAGTTCTGATTTTGTCTTGTGGAACATACTGCATGCATGCATGGTTACGCATGCTCAAATTTGCAGTCCCTTCCATTGCCAATCCACTGTGTGCATCTACGAGTAGAGTGCTTTCTTGTGCTTTTATCTGCTAACTGGAGGAATTTGTTTCAGCATTTTCCTCTCCTTGCTCCCCCTGCCACCTCACCCCGCATGGTTACTGATTGTGAAAGATCTGCTTGCTACATTTCTCCATACCTATATAAATTTTATACGTATGTGTATGCATAGAATATATGCTATATTTTACTATTTATAATACATAACCTGTAAAATACGATAAGCATGTATATTTTAATTTCAATTCTAAAAGAATGCATTTGCTATGTGTACAAGGGTAGAGTGCACATAGTCATACACAGAGAGCTTTGGGAGCAGTGTTCTCTAAATACAGTTTGTTTAGAGAGCAGCACTGAAAGTGAGTAATAGAAGTTATATTCATACTTATCAAAGCTAAAATATTGCTTAGTTAATGATATATCAGCTGGCTTCTTATTTGCTTTAAAGTATTTAATTAATGACAGTAAACTCTACTTAAGACTCGCATCACTACCTCTGTAAAGTAAGCACACAAGTGTTATCTTAATTTCACAGATGGGCAAAGTGAGTGAGGGAGAATGTGCTCAGCATGACAGCCAGAAAATCTGCACCTGCTCAGGGAGCTGGAGCTGTTTTGTGTCTCATGATCCTCACTT
This sequence comes from Scopus umbretta, assembly GCA_013400535.1. Classification (NCBI taxonomy): domain Eukaryota; kingdom Metazoa; phylum Chordata; class Aves; order Pelecaniformes; family Scopidae; genus Scopus; species Scopus umbretta. The sequence goes on from VZTL01042876.1 coordinate 5,055, forward strand.
AATCCACACTCTCAGTTAAGAAAGGGCATGAAAAATTCACTTTAGGTAATTACTTGCTTACAAAATAGAGGAGCAAAAATAGTGTAAAAAACCAACCAAACAAACAAAACAAAACAAAACCACCAAACAAACAAACAGAAAAAAAAAACCAAAAACCCCCCACCAAACCAGAAACAAACAAAAAAACCCCCAAAAAACCAAAAACATAGTGGTTATGTATCAGAAGTTAAAAGCATCTTCTCACTGTTACTGTGTATCAGACTTCTAGTGAGCATTGCTCTTTATTTCTCAAGTCAGGCTTTCTCGAAATGTTTTGGGGTTTTTATTCTCTTTTCTCACAACTTTCTGTGGTAGTTTAGTGAATTTCAGTATCCATCAGCTAATTCTAGGAAATTTAAGCTTTGCTCACGTTCCGAAGTCAAAGCTTATTTTTGAAATCCACCTTCCTCAACACTGACTTCCTTGCTTAGTGCATGTGGAAGTAACCATACAGATGGTTTCCGATCTCCTAAGTGTAGGTGACATGGAATTTCTGGAGTATGCATACAATTTTGATACCTATTGACTTTTAAGTTTTTATGACATGGTTTCACTCAGGTTAATGCTGTTTCATCCACTCCCAAATACAGCATGCATCTTATTTACTGTGTTTAAATAAGCTTTTTTCTTTTTTTTCCTTTATATGACCCAAATTGGATCCAAACTCTTAAAAATTGTTTGAACATCCTTTACTTTTCATGGAAAAAATGATTTTCTATTATTTTTCCTCTCATCATTTGTAATAGAATCATAGAATCATTTAGGTTGGAAAAGACCTTTCAGATCATGAAGTCCAACTGTTAACCCAGCACTGCCAAGTCCACCACTAAACCATGTCCCTAAGCACCACATCTACGTGTCTTTCAAATACATCCAGGCATGGGAGCTCAACCACTTCCCTGTGCAGCCTGTTCCAATGCTTGACAACCCTTTCCGTGAAGAAATTTTTCCTAATATCCAACCTAAACCTCCCCTGGTGCAACTTAAGGCCATTTCNAACAACATAAGAAAAGGAGATGGAAAGAACTTTCGAGACTTAAATCTTACTGAGTAGAGTAACCCTTAGAATATAATTTTTTTTTATTTTCCTTATGGTGTAAGGATGCAACAGTCCAAAGTAGCTGAACGCCTGCAAACTTTTACAAATAATAAAAGGGAAACAAAGACTAAGATATCCTTTCCAGTTTATGAACTTGATTTGTTTGAGTCTGGATATCAGACATTAACATTAAGGCTTAATGCAGAATTACTATGCAATGTAATAAGATCACCATTTCAATATTTTTTTTCTCACTGAACCTTTCTTGGTTTTAAGTCTCAGATGTCTGTCAGAATGGCAAGGGGAACAATTTGGAATTCAAAACTTTCACTCTGTAAGACTTTATATTTAAAAATTCCTTCAAATGAGGTATCACGAATCTGAAGCAGTGATTTTTTTTGTGTGTGTGTTTGAATAGAAGAACAAGACCTTGCCATTAATCTGCAGCAGGAAGTATTTTAAGTGACTGCGCTGTTGAAACAATGAAAGCTGCATGAAAAAGGGCTCAGGCTGTGCATTGCAGGGGATTCACTAGTCATGTCGGAGCTGACAGTTGTTCTGTGGCCTAACAGCATGTGTCAAGATAATGGAAGTTTAAAGGAGTGAACAGTGGAGAAAAGATGAGCAAGTATAGCTATGAACTGGAAGGAAAATGATCCTTATATTTTATGCTTGCGCTTTTGTAAAACACACGGAGATGTATCCTACTGCATCAAAACTAATTAACTAAAACGTTGGGGATGGGGGACTTGTCAGCATATGACTGCTCAAGCACAGTTAAGGAGACGACTATTCCTTGCTCCAAGTGTTCGTCCTCTCTTCCCTTCAATCCCTATTGATTTTTAAGTAGTAATAAGTAGCAGTGATTATTTTGTCCAGTTGAAATCTAAGGGACAATAGTTTGATAATTTCTCTTGCCTTTTATTTGTGTCTGCTACTTAGTCAAATCTCTCTGCAAGTAGTAACACTGTCAGGGTGAAGGCGTCATTGGAAGGTGACTGGCCAGTACAGGTCTCTTGCTTATATAAATGACAGTTCACATTTAGCTTGTGTAGATAGAAGCACCTCTTTTTCCTCTATAATTGTTTTTGCCCAGATGAAAAGTTCCCAGGTTCCAGAAAGCAGAATTTTGCAACAGAAGAGCCTTGGATGTGATTAATTTGCAACATCGCATGTTGGCAGTAAACAGAGCAAGAGGCCAAAAGATAAAATAATGGGAAGCCAACCTGTTTTCCCAGCTGAGTTAGTTATGATGTGCCGGGGTTAGGGGACTCTTGACTAAGTTCAATAATTAGGGCAACTTCACTTCCCTGAATGTCATTCTAGCGCAACTGCTACATCTTTTCTTGTGAGAAAGCTTTAAAAAGAAATTTGCTTTGCCTGCATTGATGGACCTTTTAAGTAGAGTTAAAAATAACAGCTTTGCAATTTAAGAACATGTACTTTTTAAATGGTTTTTGGAACTGGATCTGTTTAACCTTCTGAAATATTTGCATTTCACAAATTGTAGTAATACAGTTTCATAAACCAGTGCCCTTTTCAAATGGCTGTAACAGCAGTGACTGCGTAAAATCGCTTTTAATGATAGGGGAGAAACATGAGCAAGAAGCTTGTATTGAAAAAATCCACTCATTTTTATTAGCTTATTGCCATCTTTCTTTCCTAAATTAAAATGAATAACATGAGATTATTTTTCCTTTGTATGTTTAGTCACCTTCTCATATAGTGCATAGACATACGTGCTATTTTGAGCACAAGACTGGACCAGCTGGTGTCAGTAAATTAAATAGGTTTCATGAGATCAGTAGTATCTGAAGTGTTACTTTTGATTTGTAACTGGGGAAAGAGGCATTGTCCAGAAGGTCTGGTGACCAAGACATGTATATGGTGTGATAAAGTGGTTTCAGTTCTACTTGCTCATTTTATGAGGGTAGGGATTTTTAAATAACTGTGTCTTCCATATCTCATTAATTAATTGTCTCTGTGAAGTGGGAGTTTAAACTGGGGCTTTGTATATTTTAACAAAACAATTAAAAGTTTCAAAATTCTTGTTCTATTACAGTTCTCAGAAGTCTTTTCTAAATGTCAGGATTTTGATTTCTGTGTCACTTACCTTAAATGTCAGTTTTGATCTATGTCTTGGCCATCACATAAATACAGTTTTCAAAACTTTTTTTTTTTAACCTAGACGTAACATGCTGTGTAGGGTGTGGGTTTTTTTGTGGTTTTTTGTTTGGTTTGGTTTTGGTTTTTTTGTTGGGGTTTTTGGGTTTTTTTAGCCAGCTGTGATGCCAGTGTTTTTTAAAAATACATAACTTTTTATTTTTCTGGAATTTTATTTCTGCTTCAATTTCAAGGCAGGCTTTTCATGTTGTGGCATATAGTTTTCTTAAGAAATGAAGTAGGAGGCTTAAGTTGACCATTAATTCCAATTAACTAATAAAAATACTGAATTTTTCTTACAGGAGATGATCAGATGGAGAGAAAAGGTCAAGTTTTAATACTTTTAGTGGAACAAGCTCTCAGTTTCCAGGACTACAAAGCAGCTAGTATGCATTGCCAGGAGCTCATGGCTACAGGTGAAGTGAATAAATGGTGGTGGTGTGGGGCAATGGTGGTGGAAATCTAAGTTCTGACTCTTGGGTTACTATGAAGTGTGGTACTTCAGATTGGTCCATTTCATTCAAAACTCAGTTACATTTTGTTTGTGGAAATCAACTGACATCAGCATGTCAAATGAAGGCGGCAGGCGGTATGAAATAATGACAAATCCTGTTGTCATGGAGGAGGGACTCCATGTAGTCATGGAAATAAAAAATACTTAAGTCACAGTGACTCCTGGAGCAATGTTGATCTTATTCTAAGTTGTTTTATTTCCTTGAGATCTCTCAACTGAAGTTGTATACTGTCATTCAGGTAGTCCTTTATTTTTTGCATCAGAAGCTCAAAATATATCCCAGTAGGCATATTATGTTTTTGTTAGTGAATATTCATGTGTGACACTATTGAGATTAAACATGTATGTTGGTCCATACACATTGATTATCATTTATACATAGTCATGTTTCTTCTCTGTAAAATTATTTATGGAAACATATTTCAATATCTTTCTTAAGATGTGTTTCAGTTTGCAAAAGTTCATTCACATAGTCTAAAATCTTTCTCTGCAATTGCCACCCCACTTGTTCGTCTCTGGAAATAATTATAAGGAATAAAATTTTGTTAGCCAGCTGGGTAGGGGTCTTGTATTTAGTTTTCAATTTGAAAACAATATTATAAGCTGTAGTAGTAAGTGCTGACTTTTGTTTCTTACTAATTTGTATGCACATTATAAAAGACAGTTCAGGTATCTTTAAACTGGACCTATACTTTTGGAGAGACATTTTCCAGGTGTGTTTGGATATCTCCAAACTTAATTTCTTGTCTTTCTGACAAAAGATGCATCTGATGTATATAGGAGCTGACGAGACGAGGTGACAGCCAGATTCCTGTAATCTTCTCCCAATGCAGGAAAAATGGATCCTAGCTGTTTGTGATACTTCTTTTGAACGACAAAAACATGCAAATGTGTTTGCCATATGTAATGCACAAATACATGGAATGGAGATGTACATAGCAAATACTGTGTGTAATAAGACAGTTACTGAACTGTTAGCATGTTACCATAGGGAGCTTTTTTGTATGCTTCTGGGAACCACAATTTCTCATTCTTTCTACACTGTACCCCTTTCAAATAGATAAAAATATGTGACTGCAGGTAGTAGGAATGTGAAGGTCTTTTAGATGTCCACCTTTCTATCAAAACTCTTAAGATATTTGTGGTATTTATGTAATTTGTATATGTGAGGATATGAGTGGAGGTGAATGACATGTAGGTGTCAAGATACTAAGGAAGATGGGACTTGTTTCTTTGGCTCTTTTTTTTGCCTTGAGATTGAGGGTGGGAAATCTGAATTGAGGTTCTTTTAATTAAATCAAGTGATATTTTTTTACTTTTTTCTTTGCAGCCATTCCAATAAGGTTTTTAATACCATGCTCTGAACTAAATTGTGATTTTCTTACTGCAGTACCTAAAAATACAGTGTGTAGGCTTGCAGATGTTTATTGTACTGATATCTACAGTATGATAATACTGAATCTTTGCATTTGGTCAGTCTAAAGTTGAGTTACATCTCTGTGTAGAGTCTTTATGGTTCCTTTCTCAGGGACATGTGTTGTCAAGAATGCTACACGCCCTCCGTTATCTCATTCAGTAACTATTATGCAGCACCCTCCTATCACTCGTGAAGCTTACCAACCTCAGAAGTACGTTTTGTGTTCCACTGTAGGTTATTCTAAAAGCTGGGAAGTATGCAGTCAGCTTGGGCAATCAGAAGGCTACCATGATTTGGGTATGCGTCAGGAGCTCATGGCTTTTGCTCTGACACACTGTCCCCCGAGTGCCATAGAGGCGTTGCTGGGAGTGAGCAGTTCGTTGCAAACCCAGGTAGGTGTTTCTGAAACTTTTTTCATACAAGTTCAATGCTTACCAAAGTAAAGGGGACTTGTGCTCATTTCGGGGTTTGTTCCTTTAACTTCTACCCCCCAACAAGTTTATATTTGATCTACTGTATTTTTCTACTTTCACTGTTGTATTTCAACAAATGAGGTCTCTTCATAAGCATTTTTATATGATGAGTTGGCTTCTTGGGTAGGAATGCAGTTGTATCAGTACTTTTAATTTCTTCATTTATTGCCTGATTTAAACATTGTATTTGAAAATGCAGTTAAGTAATTTTCTTTCAGTGCTTTCCAGGTTCTGTCACCTGTTTACACCTTGTAATGCAACTTCATTAAATGACCACATAAATATCTATTAAATGCTTATTCTTAGATTTTTATGATCTCTACCCAATATACAATGAAATCCATTTCTCACTGATTTCAACCATGTAGTGATTTTAACAACTACAAGAGGTTTTGTCTGAGCCATCTTTATTAACTCTGCAATGACTGACTTCTTAATAGAATCAGATCTTATGTGTTCAGCTGATCATATTATATATGTGAGAACACATAATTATGGCATGCACATAATTATGGCATGTAAATATAAGTTACGGCAAGATGACATAGCAAACCTCTATACTATTACTTGTTTAAGAGTTCGTATTTGTCTTAATTGTCTAAGAGTTCACAGTGTTCATAGATTTTTTTTTTTT